>JAODAL010065236.1:0-18327 GCA_025379985.1 Phyllomedusa bahiana | reverse complement strand
TGAAAAAAAAAAAGTGAAATTTTAAATTTTTCACTTCCACTTTGCTTTAATTTCTGTGAAACCCCCTAATGGTTAATAAACTTTCTAAATGCTGTTTTTAAATTACTTTAAGGGTATGTTTCTTAATAGGATTTATGGGGGTATCTAACTTCGGGTCAAAAAAAAGTCCTTAAAAAAATGGACTGGTCCTTAAAAAATATTATAAAGCAAAATTTTTCTTGAAATTTTGAAATTTTATAAAAAATTTAAGCCCCCTTGTCTAAAAAAAAAAAAAACATTAAAAAAATGATCCCCAAACTACACAACATAGGGTAATGCTTTAAAACTATTTTGGGGAATAATTCTTTTTACTTGCAGAAATTTTTTGAAGTTGAAAGGGAAAATTTTTCACATTTTTCACCAAAAATTTTTATTTTTCACAAAAAACAATCATTTTTGGACCAAAATTTTTACTACTTATACACCAATGGTCAAAGAAAACAATTCTGATCACATGGAAATTTTAAAGTGTCAAAAAGTTTTCCCCACATAAATGACACATGACGATTTAAAAAAATAGGCTCTGCAAGAGGCCAAAACGGTCCGGCGGAAAGGGGGTTAAAGAATCCTTATGTATGATGATAGTGAAACCTTCTCTCTTCTAAATGTAGAGGATTTTCCCTTGTCATGGTTGATGGCCTGATGAAAAAAGCATGTCAAAGGTCTTTGTACCATCTATTTACATAATTGTACACAGTAATTAAATTGCCTCTAAGCCACCCTGTCCACAAGCCGAATAATCCCAAGTTTGATAACCTGTCTTGGTACTGCAATCTACCCATTCCCCTAACTAGCTTGAAATCTGTTTGTCGACAGTATTGAACAACATAATATACGATGATATTCAATTATACAAATTTGGTTAAGTTGGATATTTATTTACAGTGAAATTGGAATGCAGTTGCATACATTTTGTACATACCATTAAAGGGGTTTTCCTTTTTTTTTTTTTTGCTTTTATTTATTATGTATTGGATAGCAAATCATGTAATTTTCTAATACAAATATTGCTCCTGTACTTTTTTTAGATAAATTCTGCAGGCCCCTATTTAGAAATAAAAATTGTAAAGCCCACATTTCAGTCCACAGTGATGGCTCCCATGGAGTAACTCATACATTTAACATGTAAACAAAACCTTGGGAAGAGGAAAAAGTGTCACAAATGTCAGAGCTGAATAAAGAAATGTATCTGTATAGTACAAGATCTAACACAAAAAAGCCTAAATATAGCTAAAAGATAACAAATGACAAGCTGTTCCCCCTGATTAAGCCTCTGAAGGCGATACACATATGGCTTTCAGCACACCTTTCACCAATGGTATCACCGACCTGTTTCTGGGATTTATATACACAAACAGGGGAAATCAAATGCAAAAGTTAGCAAGAGAATTCAAAGTTTCCCTTAGGCCCCGCAGGAATGAAGAAAACCACTATTTGATTTTTAAATTGGTTTTTGTAGCATAAAAGGTGAGGGCAACGGTTTCTCGGAAAAACTATCCCGCTTCTTCAGCATAAATAAACTTAAAATCACCTTGGGTTTTAAAAATGGTCCAAATTTGGAAAAAAGGCTCAAAATTAACTCTTGGTGGAAAAAAAATAAACGACTACAAAGTCAAGCTACAACACAAAACAACCCAAAAAAAAATTAAATATTTAAATAAAAAAAGACAATTTTAAAAACATACAAACATGCTCTTATTTTAAAAATTATATTTTAATTTTTTTTGTTTTTTGTGTTGTAGACTCTGACTTTTTAGTGTTTATTTTTATCGTTACTTAAGAGTTAATGATTGACCTCATTTCCAATTTGGCACCATATTTAAACCAAGGTGTTTTTTAAGTTATGTATGCCTGAAGAAGCGAGATAGTATTTCCGAGAAACGGCGTTGCCCTTAAACCTTTTATGCCAAATAAACCAACTTTAAATCAAATAGTTGGTTTCTTCATTCCTGCTGAGCGCTAAGGGACCTCTTTGAATTCTCTTGCTAACTTTTGCATTTGATTTCCCTGTTTGTGAACATTTGACCGGAGTCCGGAGTGACTGCGTGAACAGAGGCCCTTCGGCTGGCTGATGCAGGTTGTGGAAAGAGCCGTGGGATTATTCTTCCATACGTGTATTATGAGCTGTACCATTTGTGCAGCTAATTAGGTGAGCTTCGCTCTATACAGCAAATAGCTCTGTTGTTTTAAAAGTTACGCACATTGCACCTTTTGTCTGCTTTTTTCTCTGAGGATCATTTTGTGACGAGAACCGGGAGATCATTAAAAATTGGGATTTATATTCAGATTCGTATTTTACATAATTTGGTCAGTTTTAAATGTTTGGCCAGGTTGGAATATTTTGTGTGCTCTTTTTGCACCTTATTACTTGAAAGTGCTACTTTGTTTATACCATATGTGTTATTTTCTTGGTTGTTGGTGCTGTGGTCATTCAGGCATTTATTAGGGTACTAACAACAGAGTAGCAAGCTCACCCATCTCTGTTGCAGTACCAAACCCTGCACAGATCGTTTTTTCATAAAATTGGAAAAGTCCAAAGCAAAAGTGTAGCATCCAACAAGGTAAGTTTGATAAAAATATAAAAAAATGTATTACATATAAAAATAAAACATATGCCAAGGGCAATAGGCAACAAAATGTAACCGTTCTTATTCATAGCATGAGATATAGTGAGAGACATTGATGTTATTTATTGAGATGGGCGAATTGATTCTAACGAAGTGGAATTCGTTTAGAATTTCATGAAAACTTCGATTCTGAATGAAGTCGAAGTTTGGGGTGATTCGCGGGAACGAAGCGTGTTTTTGATTGATAAAATGGCTGCGAGCACATGGCGTTGCATGGGGCAAAGAAGACTAAGAGGAAGAAAGGCGTAGCCTACATGACATGTGCAGAGATGAAGCCAATCAGAGACCGGCGGGATTCTGTGACGTCACCGCACTATATAAGTCCGGGCGCCATGCTCGTTCCTCACACTCCTCTCACTGTACTGTGTAGGGAAGCTGCTCCAGTTGTCGCCGCTGCTGCTTATGATATCTCATACTAAAGAACTCACTTTTATACAGCGATTTTTGGGGGCTCACAGCTTGTCTAGAGACGCTTCTCTTACGTTCTAATTCTGTTTTTTTGTGGGTAATGGAACTGAAAGTCCAGTGTGCTTTCCAAATGCAGCTATCATATACATTTTAATGCTATGTGCTCAGTTCTTCAGCACATTGAATATCCAAGGGTTATCTAAGCCTTTTCCCTTTTTGTATTCAGTTAAAAAAACAGCGTTTTTACAATCCAAATACCACTTAATTTTTGGTTTTTTCATTTATTTTGCGCAATTTAGATCCAGGGTTAATTAAGCGTTGTTCTGCTGTTGTGGTCACTAAAAGAAACGTTCCTTTTCAACGCCAAAGAAGAAATTTTGCCTGTAGCATAATTCATATCCAAAGGGTTTAAATTACAAGTTTTTCTGTTGTTGCGTTCCATAAAATGCACGCCGTTTTAACCGCTACAAAGCTGGTAATTGTTGGCAGCATATTTCTTTTGCCCCAATTTAGATCCAAGGGTTAACTAAGTATATTTCTGCAGTTGTATTTAGTAAAAGAAACATTCTTTTTCACCGCCAAAAAAGAAATTTTGCCTCTAGGATAATTCATAACCGAGGTTAATTACAAGTTTTTCTTTTGTCTTGTTCCGTAAAATACATGCCGTTTTAACACGCTACAAAGCTGGTAATTGTTGGCAGCATACTTCTTTTGCGAAATTTTAAACATCCAAGGGTTAACTAAGTATTTTTCTGCAGTTGTATTCATTAAAAAAAATTTGTTGCTTTTCACTGCCAAAGAAGAATTTTGGCTGAAAGCATAATTCATACCCGGGAAGGTTAATTACGATTTTTCTGTTGTTGTTTTCTGTAAAATACATGCTGTTTTAACACGCTACAAAACTGGTAATTGTTGGCAGCACATTTCTTTTGTGCATTTTACATCCAAGGGTTAACTAAGTATTTTTCTGCAGTTGTACTTAGTAAAAGAAACTTTCTTTTTCACCGCAAAAAAATAAATTTTGCCTCAGTAAAAATTCATAACAGAAGGTTAATTACAAGTATTTCTGTTGTTGTGTTCCTTTAAAATACACGCCATTTTAACCGCTACAAAGCTGTAATTGTTGGCAGCAAATTCTTTTGCGCAATTTACATTCCAAAAGGGTTAACAAAGTATTTTTCTGCAGTTGTTTCATTAAAATAAAACTTTCCCTTTTTTCACCCCCAAAAGAAGAAATTTTGGTTTTAGCATAATTCATATCCGAAGGTTAACTACAAGTTTTCTGTTGTTTGTTCCGTAAAATACACGCCGTTTTAACACGATACAAAGCTGTTAATTATTGGCAGCATATTTCTTTTGCGCAATTTATATCCAAGGGTTAAGTTTTTTTCTGCAGTTGTACTCGGTAAAAGAAACTTTCTTTTTCACCGCCAAAGAAGAAATTCTGTAGCATAATTCATATCCGAAGGTTAATTAAGCCTATTTTTACTTTTATATTCAGTGAAATACACAGTGTTTTTAAACAGCACATACAAGTACATTTTTCCTGCCCATTTGGGGAGCACAATTTATATCCAAGGGTTACCCAAGCTTGTTAGTGGGTTCATTTGGAGTCAAATACAAGGTGTGTATTTATCATATACAGATATCTTCATTAAACAGAGTCTGTACATTTTAGAACAAACAGTATGCAGACAAAAGGGTGGCATGCTCTTCACATGCGAGTGGCAGTGGCACAAACATTCCTGGAGCAGGCACAGGTTAAAGCACAGCAAGGGGACGTCGCAGCAGGGGTCACTCGGTGAGGCCAGAACTGCCGCTGTCAAATAACGGCCGTGGGTTGTTCAGCAACCCAATGGTCATCCACTTCCTTCCAGATGACATCTGACAACCCCAGCCAAGAGTCGGTGGGAACGTCAGACACAACCCTTAGTTGGCATGGCCCGGGAAAAGCTCAGCCGCTCTCATCTGTCCTCAACCCGCCACAGTCCTATCCGGTTCCCTCAGCCAGAGATCTACTATGTGGTCTGGGCTCAGCGCCACTATACAGTGAGGATGAACAATTTAAGGAGGGCAGTCAGCAGCTACTTGGCAGCGAAGAAATGGGGCCAATATCCCCTGATTCTTGCAGTATTGATGTGGAGAGTGACATGGGAGGTTTTTTGGCGAGCGGTAAGCCTCTGCATACCAAAACCATTGAGGAGGACAACAGTGACAATCAAACACTCATGAAGTATAAACATGGTGGTTTGAATCCAGTTTCTGCATTACACCAGTTTGTTCAAATGCAGCGTATGGAACTTGAACTGAAGGAGACCATAACTACAGGATTTGATTTAGGTGATTATTTTGCATTCTGTGCCATTGTTGATGGAATTCAGTACAAAACTGGAATGGGAAACAAAAAAAAAAAGAAGCAAAAGCAAATGATGCAAAACTGGCTTTGTATGAAAAAGGGGAGGCCCTCCCCTGTTAAAGGTGGAAAAAGTAGAGGACCTCCCCTGTTAAAGATGGAAAAAGGGGAGGCCCTCCCCTGTTACCTGTTCATCAATTTCCCCCATTCAATAATTTCCCCCTGTTCATATATTTATTCCTGTTCATCATTTTCCCCCTCTTCAATAATTTCCCCCTGTTAATATATTTATTCCTGTTCATCAATTTCCCCCTGTTCATAAATTTCCCCCTGTTAATATATTTATTCCTGTTCATCGATTTCCCCTGTTCATCAGTTCCTGTCTGCCCGTGTACCCAACCTTTCTGCTACTTTACCTGACCTCGAATCTCCGCCGCCTGCCCTGACCTGTTGGCCTGACCTTTGACTACGAGCCTGCCTGACGATTATGTACCGTCGCTGACCCGGTGAGTCCCTGAGCCGCTACTTTCTGGGACCTGCAAAGTGGGTGTTCACTACCGACTTACGGGCTGCACTGCCTGACACGCAAGCTGCTGCTCTCTTCTCCCTATGATAATGATGAACCCTTGTACACTGTTGGTCTGGGTCAGCTGATAGCATCACATGGCTTTCAAAACCACCAGTATGCTGATGACACCCAGCTTTACATCTCCGGCCAAGACATTAACTCTCTACTTTTCAAGATCCCAGATTGTCTGTTGTCCAAAGCCTCCTTCTTCTCCTCCCGTCTCCTAAAACTTAATGTAGAGATAACGGAATGCTTCCAGGGCCGAGACAATGGGTAGTCGAGGGTAGGGCCCACTTCATCCCAGGGAGAAAAGGCGGCACAAGGAGGCATGGAGTGGACTGAATTTCCATTTGGGGGCACTTGATGCCTTGTTTAACTAGGGCACCAGAATAACTTGTCCCAGCCTCGCCTGCTTCTCCCGGCTCCCATGTGCGATCCGTTACTTCGTACAAAGCCTGACCGCTCGCAACATAACTCCCCATTCCAACTCTCCTCCTCACTATTTGCCCGCTTCTGTAAGAAGCAGCGGATGTCTTCCACACCTCTTTGCTGCCCACTGTCCTCAAATAGTTGGTCCTGCAGAGTCGACAGCACATAGTAGTTCTCTGGCTGTGGGAAGCGAACGGGACAGAGGTGGGTTGAGGACAGGTGAGAGCCCTTCACCTGCTACCGGGCCATGCCAACAAGGGGTTGTGTGTGACAAACCCACCGACTCTTGGCTGGGGTTGTCAGATGTCATCTGGGAGAAAGTGTATGACCTAGTGTGTGGTCAACACATGGCCGGTAGATGACACCTCGCAGGGTGACTCCTGCTGTGACGTCCCCTTACTGTGCTGCGATCTGTGGTGGCTTCGGTCACCTACTACTGTGTTCTTTGACGCTATGGTACGATCGTAGCCTTCAGCTTGTTTTTTTCCAGCTGTCACTGTCATGACTTTATCAGGCTACATTCCCGCTTCAGTTTTTTGGTCAGTTTTGCCCGCTTAAGTGCCCAGAGAATTTTATAGTGAAGCGATTCTAAGAGCGGCGGCAGTCATATGCGTGTCATACTAAAACACAACATTTTATGAAGACCAAACCTAGTTCCCTCTGCATATTTAAGCATGGCACAACATTCTACAGCACCCTGCAGGCTCTGTGCAGCCTGGAAATAGCTGTTTTTTAGCGCGATTCGTCCCGAAGTAATTCGGCCCAAAACTAATTTTTGAGAAATTTGCCCATCTCTAGTTATATACACATGTAATTACATCTCTCTATCTCTATCACATATCCTCTCTCTATCTCAAACTAAACCTCACTAAAACTGAACTTCTTGTCCTCCCACTATCTACTAACCAATCCCTATCTGCTATTTCTCTCTCAGTGTATGGTACCACCATAACTCCTAGGCAGCAGGCCTGCTTTCTTGGGATTATACTAGACTCTGATATGTCCTCACCCTCTATATCCAATCCCTGGCCCGCTCTTGTCACCTGCACCTCAAGAACATCTCCAGAATCCGTCCTTTTCTTACTGTGGAAACAACTCAAACTCTTATTATGGCTCTTATTCTTTCTCATCTTGACTACTGCAACTCCTTGCTTATCGGTCTCCCACTCTGCAAACTCTCCTCTCTCCAATCTGTCCTGAAGGCAGCAGCCAGGCTTGTCTTTCTTTCCAGCCACTATACTGATGACTCTACCCTGTGTCAGTCACTGCTGTGGCTGCCCATTCGGTACAGGATACAATATAAATTCATTACACTCACCCATAAAGCTCTCCACAGTGCTGCGCCCCACTACATCTCCTCCCTTATCTCTGTCTACCACTCTACCCACTTTCTCCGCTCTGCTGCAAACATCAAACTACAGACCACAATCATCCGAACCTCCCATGCCCGTCTTCAAGATTTCACACATGCTGTACCCATTCTCTGGAACATTCTACCACGTACCATCAGGCACAATCCTAGCCTTCACAGTTTTAAGAGTGTCCTGAAAATACATCTTCTTAGGCAGGCCTACCAAGATCCCTAATTGCTAACCAACACCTATCACACACACTTCTGTCACTCCCTGCACTAGGGCACTTATCTGTTTATAGATGTACTGTCAGGGTGGCAGGTTCACCCAATTTTTATGTAAACCACCCCCTATATATGAAACAAGGCTGTACCATTGTAAACTTAGCACTTATCACCCTTCGTCTTCCCCAGGCACCCTCATAGATTGTAAGCTCTTGCGAGCAGGGCCCTCACACCTTGTGTCTCATCTGTTAGTAGCTTTCACTGTGTAAGTCTGTCTTCTGTCTGTAATTATCCCCTCTACATTGTAAAGTGCTGCGGAATTTGTTGGCGCTATATAAATAAAGATTATTATTATTATTATTATTATTATCTGAAGGCATTTCACCTGAAAGTAAGGTAATACTACTTGTCCTGGCTTGGCTGCTGCGGTGCTTGTCAGCCCCAACATAGCATCCAGGATTACATATATAACAATGTCCCTCCCATACTGGTTGACGGAGTGGTTAACACATTAATAGACGTGTCCTTAACTCTATGAGGAAAGAAAACTCTCCACAGGGCTCAGCACTCACTGAACTCATGCAAAACCAGTGTGAACGGGTCAAACCAGCCACAGTACAGACCACAAAGTCCTCATATAACAAATGACAAACATATATATATATATATATCAGTATCAGATACCAAGAAAGCAGCAAAAATAAAATATATTGTATTCAACACAAAATACACAAAATATATATATATCAGTTAATAATTAATATTAGATAGTTTATAAAAATCCTCTGAGTCTAAAAAATCTATTTACTCCGAGTTCATGGTTCTCGCAAAGCGGTTTATTCAAATGTGGGGTTATCCCTGTAGAACATGCAATTTTGTTAAAGCAACTTAAGCATTCTGGGATTCAGAAAAAAAATCAAACAATATATTAACTGTAAGGGTATGTTCACACGGGCAAATTTCTGCGCGCGTTTCGCGGCGTATTTGCTCTCTATTACGAGCGAGATGCGTGCCGAAAATACGGTAATCCATAGTTCTCATAGAGAACTATGGATTACGCCTCCTCTCCCCGCTCGTACAATACTATCATATTGTACGCGCAGGGAGATAAATGACATGTCAATTACTTGCGGCGAATACGCACCGTGAGTAATGCATGTCAATGGGGCCGGCGGGCTACCGTTCCTCCCCCCCCCCCTGCGTCGCAGGAGCACACGCGTGTTAGCGCGACTCCCAAAGCAACCGGTGTAATTGTGGCCGTAATGTACAGCCGCAATTACGGCGTGCAAACATAGCCTAATAGCATGTTTGTTATTTATATGATTCAATGCACTGTAACATTCAATATGAAGGCTGCACAAGCAGGAAATTGAAATAATATTTTAAATCCAGGTGAGCAGAATATTTCCAATGCTGCCAAGCTTTTTTTAGATGACCATGGTGGTAGCACAAATAGTTTTAATGTATTTAGTGTAGAAAAAATTTAATGTTCCTTCAGAGGGGGGACTTCAAAAGGTCACTAATGGGTAGAGAAGCATATTAGATAACGGTTCTGAAATTAAATAAGTGTAATGAAATAATGTTTCACTATTGATTGTTTTTCAGAATTTTCTCTTTTTGTGTTCTTCTCCTTCTCTTTTTCATGCATTTTGTGTTGTATACAATGTATTTTATTTTATTTCCTTCTTGGTATTAGCTGCTAAGGTGCTATGCAGTATATATATTTGCCATGGTTTATATGTCGACATGTTTTGGACTTTGTGCTCCATACTGTGGCTGGTTTGCCCTGTTTACACTGGTGTTGTATGCTTTCAGTGAGCGCCAAGCCCTGTAGAGAATTTTCCTTTCCTATAAGGTTAAGGGCGTGGTTTGCTCTCTTCATACTGGAGTTCAGTGAGTGGAGAGTTTTCTTCCTCATAGAGTTAAGGACACATCTTTTAATGTGTTAACCACTCAGTCATCAGTATGGGAGGGACATTGTTAGGTCTGTAATCCTGGATGCTATGTTGGGGCTGACGAGAGCAGCAGCAGCCAAGCCAAGACAGGTAGGATTACTTTACTTTCAGGTGAAATGCCTTCAGACTTAATTACATGTGTATGTAGCATCAGTGTATGTCACTATATCTCATGCTATGCTTAAGAACGATTATGATTGAAACATGTAAGTAGTTTGATGCCTGTTACCTTTGGCAGATGTTTTATTTCAATTTGGAATAAAAACTTTTAATATATTTGAATCAATCTTGCCTTGCTGGACACTACATTTTTGCTATTTATTAGGGTACCTGTGAATATTTGTTAGTTTGTTACCTTTTGTCAATTTTTAAATGTTTTTAGGCTGGGTTCTCACACAGAAGTTCAGTAGTCTCAGCAGACAGGAGGATGAATGGAGAAAGCCTCTGAAGATACACTGATGGAGAGAGAAGAGGTCAGAAAGGTTCACAGAGGGGCCCACAAAATAACAAGTTATAATATTAATCTTTATTTCCTTGACGTTCTTAGCAGCACCAAAGGGAATGGAATCCTCCAGGAATAGAGGACAGACGGTAACAATTAGTTATTTAATTAATTACACAACCTGGCTAGCTGACTGATGGCTTATAACTAGTGTTGAGTGATTATTATCGACAAAGTTGAAATCGGCACGGTTTTATGTTGATCGAAATTTTTAGATCATGCGATAATTTAGGTTAAAATCTGTGCATCATCTATTAAGGGTCGCGCCCATTTCGGCGCTTCCTGTCATTTTGCGGCCAGCAAATCAGCTTACAGAAAGAGCAGGGTGAGATGTGTGTGCGACGTCATGACTGGGATGTGTATGGTTGAGATTGACTGGGAAAAATCACATGACCTCGTTTTACATAGAACAGCCCTTCCTGTTCATGATCAGTGTCTGTCAGCGTCTCATAGCAGTAGGACGTGCGCTCTGCTTGTGTCCAAACAGCTCAGCGAAATTTTTTATTTTTTCTTCACAGAGAAAGCTCTACTGTTAGCTGTGATCCTTACAACTTAGTTAGATCGGAGATTGGAAGATTTTATGTAGTTAGGTAGAGAATTTTAAAGGACCCATCTACCGCTGTAAAGCCCACGGGGGAGAACAGGGGGGCCGCGGGCAAACACAGAAAAGCTCTTTAAAGAATACTGGAAAAGTTCACCAAGACTTAGTAGACATTGCACTGCAATAGTTTTTATTATTAACAGTTTTCTAATGAAATTTTCCTGGATGTTGGGCAGCCTGAATTTTTTTATTAGGATACCAAATTCTTTTAATAGTAAATGCAGGTCCTCTTTGTTAGGTGCAAAACTCAACCTTTTATATCAGTATACATTTCAGATTAGGTGTTCTTTTTCAATGTGCCCATTCCAGCTTTGTTGATATAGCCACCTTGCAGTTAAATTAGAATCCAGCAATTTTTGTAGTCAGCACAGGTTAATAGGTGCCAAAAATACCTTTTATTATCCAAATACATTTCAGATACGTGTTTTTTCACTTTGGCGCACTACAGCTTTGTTCATTGAGGCACCTTGCACTTAAATGTGAATACAGCAATTTGTAGTGCCCCACAGGTAAATTTGAAAGGTGCCAAAAATACCTTTTATTATCCGAATACATTTCAGATATGTGTTTTTTTCACTCTGGCGCAGGCCAGCTTTGTTGATTGAGCTACTTTGCAGTTACATGTAAATACAGCAATTTTGTAGTCACCACAGGTGAATTGATAGGTGCCAAAAAATACCTTTTATTATCCGAATACATTTCAGATACGTGTTTTTTCACTTTGGCGCAGTACAGCTTTGTTGATAGAGCTACTTTGCGGTTAAATGTGAATACACCAATTTTGTAGTCACCACAGGTAAATTGAAAGGTGCCAAAAATACCTTTTATTATCCGAATACATTTAGATACGTGTTTTTTCACTTTGGCGCAGTACAGCTTTGTTGATAGAGCTACTTTGCAGTTAAATGTGAATACAGCAATTTTGTAGTCACCACAGGTGAATTGAAGGGTGCCAAAAATACCTTTTATTATCCGAATACATTTCAGATACGTGTTTTTTCACTTTGGCGCAGGCCAGCTTTGTTGATAGATCTACTTTGCAGTTAAATGTGAATACAGCAATTTTGTAGTCACCACAGGTGAATAGATAGGTGCCCAAAAATACCTTTTATTATCCGAATACATTTCAGATACTTTTTTCACTTTGGCGCACTACCCCTTTGTTCTTTTGAGGCCCCTTTGCACTTAAATGGGAAATACAGCAATTTTGTAGTCACCACAGGTGAATTTGAAAGGTCCCAAAAAAATTTACCTTTTATTATCCGAATCCCATTTCAGATACGTTTTTTTTCATTTTGGGCGCAGTACAGCTTTGTTGATAGAGCTACTTTGCAGTTAAATGTGAATAGAGCAATTTTGTAGTCACCACAGGTGAATTGAAAGGTGCCAAAAATACCTTTTAATATCCGTAAACATTTAAGACAGGTGTTTTTTTCACTTTTGGACAGTCAAGCTTTGTTGATAGATCAACTTTGCAGTTAAATTTGAATCCAGCAACTTGGTAGTCACCACAGGTGTACTGATAGTGCCAAAAATCCCTTTTAATATCCGATACATTTCAGACAGGTGTTTTTTTCATTTTTGGTCCAGTCAAGCTTTGTTGGTAGATCTACTTTGCAGTTAAAGTTGTATCCAGCAATTTTGGTTGATTGGAGGGATGTGAGAATAGCTGTGATTTGCCATCTTTTAATAAGAGACTTTCCAAAACTCTTCCATACCTTCTCAAATTTTTCTATTTCTGAACATGGAGTGAAATTCAGGTGGTAAGCGAGCAAAGAGGGGGGTAGGACATTGAGGTAGAGGTACGAGAGAAGGTGCTCCTTCCAGTGCTGGCGACAACACGCATGCCAGCGGATCGTCAGTTGCAGGACCGTCAGGCCTGTCATCGCTGGGTAGGGCCCTGTGAATCTCAGTAACGAACAGCATCGCCAATCTGTCCTTCAGTGGTTAATGCAACCTGCATCCAGCAGTCTTATCTCCTCGTCCTCCCAGTCACGGCCACAAATGTCGTCATCAGCATCCGTCCAACATGAAGCAGCCCAAAAGTAAACGCGTCTACCCACCACTGTGGATAATCCATTTTCTGAAGATCTCTTTGATGACAAAATGCGGTTGGGGTTCAGAAGGCATGTTAAAAGTTCAAGAGGCCAAAGAGGTGATTTTCTCTGCTCTGACGCCCAGTTTACTGATCCCATCAGGGGAGAAGAAGGAAGCCGGTCAATCGGCAAAAATCCCAGGCGGTCGGCAATCCCTTTGCAGTCCCTTTTGCTTGTACCCCTGCACTCCTGGATGCAGAATGTCAGGACGACCAAGTCCCCTATGTTGATTATGATGAGGACGACATTGCGGATCCAACGTGGTCTTTTCAGCAGAATTTGCTTGCGAGCGCTTCATCACGGGACGAGGAGGAAGACGATGGGGTAGTGTCAATACGGGTCCCGCCTCAAAAAGGGAGAGGGCGGTCGCAAAAGTCCGCTGATATGATTCCGCAGCCACGGTCAGCGGAAACCCCGCTCCTCGCTATCGCCGTCAAAAAGGTCCAGGACCTCTCAAGCCTGGGCCTTCTTTGAGCAAGCCTCTGATTCACCCAGCGATGTCATATCCCGCCTTTGCCGTAAACGCATAAGTAGAGGCAAGAACCCTTTGGTGGTTAACCACCATCAACATGTCTAGTCACATGCGTGAATGCATGAGTTGAAATGGAGGCAACACTTGGCCAAAAAAGGCCAGACCGACGCCGGGCCCCCAACCACTGCATACCCTCTGTCTCCGCCTCCTCCTCCCCCGCCCCACCAAGCGTTCCTCAGCTGCCCATGTCTCTCAGAGTCATGATCAGGGATCAGCCTCCGCTTCAGCCCCACCGTCGCCCGAGTACCACCAGCACCACCAGAAAACCCATCCTACCCCTTCTCCTCCCGCCAGTTTGACGACCTGCACGCCGTTACAGCGGCCAGTCTAGCAGCCAGCCTTCTGTCTTCCAGGTTTGGAGCAGAAGAAACACTTTAACTCAAAACCACCCCAAAGCCAAAACCCTGAATGTCGGCATTGCCAGGCTTTTTGGCCTTGGAAATGTTGCCTTTCCGTCTGGTGGACACAGATGGGTACCGCCACGTCATGGCCCTTGCCTGCCCCCAATACCAGATGCCGAGCAGGCATTTCTTTGCCAGAAAAGCCGGCCCTGCCCTAGCCAGCCACGTGTCATCTAAAAATTTCAAGCGCGTTGTCTGAAATCTGTGGCCGGAAAAGTCCATCGCCCAAACCGACACATGGACTAGTAAGCACGGCCAAGGCTGCTATATCTCTGTGACAGCTCACTGGGTGAGCTGCGTGGATGTCTCTGGGGGTGACGGTGGCTCTCAGGCTCGGTGCACACTCTTCAAAACACCAGGGATGGTGCAGGGCTCTTTCCCCCAAGGTCCTCTGGTGGCATCACGTGCCCAAAGAAACCAGGCCGTGCTGAAATTAATCTGTCTTGGAGAAAGTCCCCACACAGGTCAGGAGCTGTGGACTGCTCTCCGCAACGATACCGAGCGCTGGCTGGGTGCCAAGAACCTTGTGCCAGGCAAGGTGGTGTGCGATAACGTGCGAAATCTGCTGGCCGCCCTTAAGATCGGTAGGCTGGAGCACATCCCTTGCCTGGCACATGTCATGAACCTTGTCGTCCAGAAATTTCTAAGAGCTACCCGGGTCTGGACTGCCTGTGAGGAAGGCTTGAAGTCTAAGTTCGCACTTCCGCGTTCGCACCCTGCTTCGTCCCGCCGGCTGCGTTGCAGCGTCAGCTCGGCCCTTTCCCCTCAAACCGTCTCATTGTTGACGTGGCCACACGCTGGAATTCTACCCTCCACATGCTCCAGCGATTGTGGCAGCAGCGCAATGCCATTACGCAGTACGAAGCGACACATGGCCTGACAAGTACGGTGGGACCTCGGGGGGTTAAGCCACCGAGAGTGAGGCAGGGAAAGAGCTCTGCACCATCCTTGCTAGTTTTTAAGAAGCCACCAAAATGGTCAGTGCGGACAATGCCTTGTCAGCATGAGCATTGTGGTGATCTTAGTTCTGGAACGATCGTTTTGGGCACTCTAAACATCAGGTCCCGCCCGCAACGGAGGAGGAGACGGACACAGATTGCGGACACGGAGCCTTTCTCTCCCTCGAATCCACAAGGCCCGACAGTTTTCACAATTTCATCGGTTTTTCATTAGGCAGTGGCTCGGGGTGCAGGTCTAGTGCAAGGCGGCACATCAGCTCTCAGGGTGCATCATCTCAGGCAAGTCAGGGCTGTGTTGAAGCTGTGCCGGAGGAAGCGGAGGAGGAGGTATTCCTAGACACCGACGTTACCGAAGTCCCGGCCTTGGAAAGAGATTGGCGCGAATTTGAGGCCGTAGGAGGAAGATGAGGAAAAATCATTTTGCTAGTGCCCTCGACCCAGAGGCTTGGGAAATCAAGGCTCCATCTCTCACATGAGTGCTTGGATGCTCCATTTCCTCCAACATGATCCTCGCATTAAGGGCCCTCAAAATGAACAACAGTTACTGGGTGGCCACCTCCTGGATCCCCGGTTACAAAAAAAAACTCAGCACTTTCCTTCCACCCACCCAAATAAGAGGTAAAAATTCAGGAAATGAGACCTTGCTGATTAATCAACTGGAGAATCTGTTGCGTCTGATTCACGTTCCTCAAAAAGTCACGGTGGAACAACATCAGCGACGTGACAGCAGTAGAGTCCAAGTAGCCGTAGCGGCAGCAGCAGCAGGCAAGGTGGCAGAAGCCCAAAGGGTGACCTCTGGCCCAAACTTTATTTACCACCTCACCAACGCATGCAATGCAGGGCAGACATCCAACACACAGAGACCAGCTTAAAATCATGTGCACGAAATATCTGCGTCTCAACACCGATGTTTTTGTATGTGTTTTCCCCGGGCCAATAGACTTCTGGGTATCCAAAATGGACGAATGCCCCAGCTCACTCGCCACTCCATAGAGGTGTTGTCCTGCCAAACAGCCAGCGCCATATCTGAGCGGACCTTCAGCACAGCTGGAGGGGTCATTTCAGACAAACGCATCCGGCTTTCCACAGATAATGTGGGGTCATTTGACTTTCATCAAGATGAATCAGGCATGGATCTCTGATGTTGTTGTGGCCCCAATTGCCGAGGTCACCGATTAGTTGCCGGTCTACTCCACATTCCTCTTCAAACAGAAATGGTCCTCTTGAAAACTTTTTTATAAAAAGATCATATCTTACTGCATTTTTTATTCTCAGTTCCCAACAGTTCATTTTGTTGGTTTTTGCTGTGAGGAGACTGTAAAAGACAGCAAGGTTTCGTGACAACATCGTATTCCATTTACTCACTTTATCTTTAGAAGTTTTCGCAAATTTTCAATGTTTTTTGGGTCATGTTGCTGTGAGATACAGCTATAATTATGGTCCTTTGGAACAGAAATGGGGCTTTTAAATGGCATTTCTCCCTCACAATTTTTAACAGTGGCTGAGAAGTCCTTTTTATAATTTTTTGGGTCATGCTGCTTTGAAATGCCGCAATACTACAGGTCCTATTATAAAAAAAAATTTGTTTCTAACAGATATTTGTTCTTCACAATTGTCAAAAGTGGCTCAAGGGTCATGTTTTGAATTTTTGGGGCCATTTTGGTGGGACATGCAGCTATACTACAGGTCCTATTATAAAAAAAAAAATTTCTAACAGACATTTGTTCTTCACAATTGTCAAAAGTGGCTCAAGGGTCATGTTTTGAATTTTTGGGGGCATTTTGCTGTGACATGCAGCTATACTACAGGTCCTATTATAAAAAATTTTTGTTTCTAACAGACATTTGTTCTTCACAATTGTCAAAAGTGGCTCATGGGTCATGTTTTGAATTTTTGAGGGCATTTTGCTGTGACATGCAGCTAGACTACAGGTCCTATTGTAAAAAATGAACGAATTCCACGTCGTTAGAATCAATTTGCCCATCTCTACTCACAATACTTGTTGGTATTTATGGTTTCTTCAATGAACTGTAGTTCCCCACAGCCAGCAGCACTCATGCAGCCCCAAACCATGACACTCTTACCACCATGCTTGACTGTAGGCATGAAATACTTGTCTTTGTACTTCTCAGGTGGTTGCCGCCCCAAATGATGGCACCATCTGAACCAAATAAGTTTATCTTGGTTTCATCAGACCTCAAGACATGGTTTCTGTAATCTCTGTCCTTAAAGGGGTTGTCTCGCTACAAAGAATAGCTTTCAAATTGTAGGGAACACAAAATAAAGACATTTTCCAAATATATTGCTTTGTTCATCTGTTTTCCTTAAGGAGATACAAGTGAATTTATGACCTCCCTGGCTGTTTCATTTCCCTCAGTAACCAACCTGTAAACAATTCTCCCCTCTGCTGTTTGTTCATGTGATAGCAGTGAGTGAAGTCATCCACAGGTCTCTGCGCACTTGTGCTGCTGGAATTAAAAAGCTTGATTTATCTCAAGTAAACAAACACTGTAATTAGGGCTTTTGTTTGAGGGGTCAGATAAAAAGGGCCTGTTAGTAGTTTCAGAAGCTTCTGAGCTAATTTTGATCTAATTAGCAACTGAAAGCACAGGGCTGGATTCACCATGGAGCTTATGCAAATTTCAGTCAGTCTGAACCAGGAAGTGACAGAGTATTTCATTCATGCAGCCTATGAAACTCTGTAGGGAGACAACTCCTTTAATCTGCTTTTCTTCAGCAAATTGTTCATGTGCATCATCTTTAGAAGGGGCTTCCTTCTGGGATGATAGCTAAACTAACCCCCCCAACCCTTTAACTTCTGTAGCAATGCTGGCAGCACTCATACGTCTATTTTGAAAAGACCATCTATGGATATGACTCTGTTCTGAGTAGAACCTGTCTTGTTAAACCGCTGTATGGTCTTGGCCACCACACTGCAGCTCAGTTTTTTTGGGTGTCGCCAATCTTCTTATTGCTTAGGTCATCCTTATGTAGAGTAACAATTATTTTTTTCCGATCTTCAGACAGTTTTTTGCCATGAAGTCTCATACACTTCAAAAGAATATACTTATCCACTCACTACTATATCTTCATTTACATTATGTCTCTGTCTTGGAGCTCTTCATTAGCTGCTTGCGCCTGCTGTTTATCTCTCTTGTTGTCGTTCCTTCCTGTGAGTACTTTAACACATCGGGTTTCCCGTTTGTAACGATGTCCTGCCTGCTGCCCCGATCACCCCTGCTGCTGCATCATTCCACCCAGAGCCGCTGTCGCCTAGTTCT
>JAODAL010065235.1:0-18327 GCA_025379985.1 Phyllomedusa bahiana | reverse complement strand
AGAGAACAAAGTCAGAGAAAATTTTCCCTAGCACGTTGAGTAAAATGAAAAAAGAATGAAAGAAAAGGGCCCCGGGTGAACAGGAGCGTTAACCACATTTTTCCCAAAGTGAAGCTAAATTGGTCCGCACTCATACGGAGGGGCAAGCGCTACCAGATCTTGACTGTGTACTGAGGAAGGCTGGAGTTCTCACACTTCCGCTTCGCACTCTGCTTCACACACAGTTTTTGTTGCTGGTCATCAGGGCATTTTAACTGCGTTTTAAAATAGATGACGGACGCCAGCTGGGCTCTCACCGCACCCACTGTAACTCGGCCCTGGGTCATGCTGGGGCACGGGGACAGTTCTAGTCTATGTCCATTTCAACTAAAATGGTGGTTGAAAGACTCCTTTTCCGGCTCTTTTTAATCTGGGGTCAGACTGGTTTAATGTTCATACTGTGTCCCATGACAGGGACAGTATATGTCCAGTTCAACTAAATTGGTGGTTTGAAAGACTCCTTTTTCTGGCACTTTTTAAACTGTGGGTCGACAGGTTTAATGGTCATTCTGCGGTACAGGACAGATATAGTTAGTGTCCAGTTCAACTAAAATGGTGGTTGAAAGACTCTTTTTGCGGCATTTTTTAAATCTGGGGGTCATGCAGGTTTCGGGCTCATGCTGCTTTCCAGGAAGGGATATTCAATGTCCAGTTCAGTAACATGAGGGTTTCAAATCATACTGCTTCTGGCATTTTTAATTTGTGGGTGATGCAGGTTTAGGGTCATGCTGTGGTACAAGACAGGGATAGTGAATGGTCTGTGACTTTTTTTCTGTGATTTTTATAACCAAGTGTGTTGCCTAAGATGTGCACGCATCCATTTGCTGTTGTGGATTTTCATTTCAGCTTCTCAGCTTGTTTGGGTTTTAATAATGAAGGTGTTGTTGCTCCCCCATAGACTTTAATGGTAATCGTCATAATCGATGCCAAATATCGAAAAACCTTATCGATAGCGGCCGACTATCGACTATCGCTCGATCTCGATAGCCAACGCAATCGCTCAACACTACCCTTAACGACATTTGATGTACCCATACGTCAAGGTTGAGTAGATGTTCCCGTAAATTGACGTATGGGTACGTCATGGCGATCTTGCGAGCTCACAAACGGAGTTCGCAAGATTGCGGCATGGGACCAGTGGTTTATTACCGCTGGCATCATGCCGCATCCTCCAAAGCTGGAGTGAGCTCCGGCTGCGGGTGATTAACCCTTCCATGTTGTGACCTATCATGGTCGCAACATCGAAGCTACAAGCAGGAGGAGTGAGCCCCTCCTGCTTGCGATCAGCGCAGTGAGTGGCGGAGACGCGCTCACTGTTCTCCTTACCCGACCACTCGGATGCTTTCAGAAAGCATCCAGGTCGTCTGGTGACGTCACCATGCCCACAGTGCATTGTGGGCATGGTGATTGACAGTCACCATAGAGATCAGTACACAGCAGTAATGCTGTGTGCAGGTCTCCTCTTGTATAAGCGATTTGTCATAAAGTGACACATGACAGATTTTAAAAACCGGGGCTCTGTCAGGAAGGTAAGGGGTTAATTATTTCTAAATATCCATGAACATGGGAGTTCTGCTGAAGCATTACCACTCCTGACCTCCTGAATGGTGTTAAAGGGGTTCTCTAGGATTTAAAAAAAATGGCTGATTTCTTCCAAAAACAGCAACTAGGCTCATTTGTTTTATTGGAGTTGAGTTTCAATACCAAACATAACCTATCAACAGTGGTACTGATTTTTTAAGAAAGCAAGTTTCTATAACCTGACTGAAATTTTATTTCTTAATCATTAAGAAGCGTTAATACAGTTTAAATGTATTCATTCCCAGTCTCACCCTTTCATTAGAATGAAACTTATAATCTTTGAAGCATGTCCTATGTATATTACAATTGATTTAGGTAATGTAACAATCCTACCAATTCCCAATACAGAAAAGGTATCATTACCCAAGTCCATAAAACCAGCGTGCTTGTAATTTGTTGTAATAAATCTTTTGACTGTTTGACCTATAATTATCATAAAATCAGTATCTTTAGTAGCATTTGCTTTGGTTAGACACAATACAGATGATTGTATTTTGACACAATCTAACAGCATGGCTCAGGAGGATTTATCAATTCTCACTCCTTTTGGCACATAAGTAAAAAGAATTCATGTCCATAGAAACAGACCCATTTGGGAATACTATTTTATGCTTTTGTTAAAACGCAGTACTGTATTTCAAACTTTTTTTACACTGTTACAGACAAACAAAACCACTGAATGTATTGTAGGTTTAAAGAAGTTTAAATAAGATCCCAGAACTTTTATTACTGTTGAAACTTACAAGTCAACTATAAATGTCATGAACTATGCTGATCCGTTTCTAGGAGGTAAGCTCCAAGCAGGACCTGAGGAAGACTGTGGATGTTTTCAATCTGGACTTCTCAAAGGTATTTGACAATGTGCCACATAAAAGATTGGATGGCACTGGGGAAAAATATAGTAAATGGGTTCACAATTGGTTCAGTGATAGGAAACAGATGGTGGTTATAAATGGATGGCTTGTAGACGGCTTACAAAGCAGAATTGAAATTCTTGCTGATGATACAAAGCTCTGTAAGGTTATGAACACAGAGGAGGATAATAGAATATTACAGAGGGATTTAAGGAAGTTGAAGGCTTGGGAGGATAAATGGCAAATTAAGTTTAATGTGGATAAATGTAAGATCATGTAGTTGGGCAGAGGAAACAAAGTACAATTATGTAATAAATAGTATGATACTGGGTAAAACTACGGATGAAAATGACTTGGGAATATTGGTAGACAATAGTCTTAAATTCAGTGACCAATGCCAGTCGGCTGCTGCCAAGGTAAATAAAATTATTTGTTGCATTAAAAGAAGTATGAATGCTCAAGACGGGAACATAATTTTGCCTTTACACAAATCACTAGTAAGGCCACACAAGGAATATTGTATATAGTTTTGGGCACAAGTGTATCAGAAAAACATAGCAGAGCTAGAGTGGGTGCAGGGAAGGGCAACCATGTTGGTTAAGAAAATGGGGGTTTGCAGGACCAAGATAGACTTTCCAACTTGGGGATCTTCAGGTCGGAAAAAAATGACTGAGGGGCAATTTAATTACCATGTACAAATATGAGAAAGGACTGTACACAAATCTCATGCATGATCTGTTTACACCCAGGCCTACAACAACAGCAACAGGGGGCATCCTCTATATTGAGAGGAAAGATATTTTCACCATCAGGAAGGGCTAAAATGTCGTTCTTAAAAAATATAATATCACAGGTTATGGTTGTTAGATTCTGGAGATAGGATGTTGATCCAGGGATTATTCTGATTGGTATATTTGGAGTTGGGAAGGAATTCTTTGTCATGTATGGGACAATTGTCATCTGTCTCAAAATGGTTTCTGCCTTCCTCTGGATCAACACTGAGGAGTTATAGGTTGGACTAAGTGGACCTTTGACTTTTCCCAACCTTATCTACTATGTTACAATGAGACAACTCTACTCTACAAACAGTCATTTTAGCAATCAGCTGAACACCGTGGGTCCAGCTTTTGTAATGTGCATTGATCAGCATTTGCCAGCTACAGTCTCTTGTAAAAACAATGTAGTATTGCCTAAACATGGAGTAAATACCAAGATTGGACAAAGTTATGTACCCCTAACATATTAAGGCCCCAAAGGTTTAGCAGAAAACAACCTCATATAGAGCTGACAATAGAACTAGTCAAATAGTATCCAAAAAAATGGGAATCTCGCAAGAGAACAGAGAGTGACTATTGATCACTATATTTACTATTTTGCCATAGGCAAACTTAAACTCTATCAGTTCTTAATCTATAAAACACTAAAACGTAACTTTCATTATGTATGAAATTTAACCTCTATACACACTATTTAAAAACCTGATTTCTAACCTCTCAATTTATCCCTTTCTACTTCTGAAAGAATACAGTTTGACTATGCACACCAAAAAAAAACACTTTTTGAAAAAAATTATTATAGGTGCACACTGGCAAGGCAATAATATACATCTATTCCAAATAACAGCGGCACACTATTAACTAAGTAAACATCAAAGGCATATAGGAATTTTTGAAAAATGCATTACTGCTAAGGATATATGAAAACCTGGGGTTCTTAGTTCACAATTTTGATCAAAAGTGTTTAAGCTCACCTCCCAATTGCATCAAGGGGACCCCAGCACAGGTGAGTCCTAACACTAAAACGTTACCTCTCTTGGAGCCTGTTCAGACTCCAACACCTTAGGGAGTGAAAAGGCCTAGCTATTGGATATCCTGCACTGATTTAAAACCTATAGAGATGGGCGGGGTGCAAAAAGCCAATGAGGCAGCCACTCCTCATACAGACCAAAAGAATACAGTTTGGCTAAGCACACCCAAAAAAAAACACTTTTTGAAAAAAATTATTATAGTATCACACTGGCGAGGCAATAACATACATCTATTCCAAATAACAGTGGCACACTATTAACTAAGTAAACATCAAAGGCATATAGGAATTTTTGAAAAATGCATTACTGCTAAGGATATATGAAAACCTGAGGTTCTTAGTTCACAATTTTGATCAAAAGCGTTTAATTGCATCAAGGGGACCCCAGCACAGGTGAGTCCTAACACTAAAACGTTACCTCTCTTGGAGCCTGTTCAGACTACAACACCTTAGGGAGTGAAAAGGACTAGCAACTGAATATCCTGCCTCATTGGCTTTTTGCACTCCGCCCATCTCCATAGGTTTTAAATCAGTGCAGGATATTCAGTAGCTAGTCCTTTTAACTCCCTAAGGTGTTGACGCAATTGGGAGGTGAGCTTAAACAGTTTTGATCACCTCTGTCTACAAGTGTCACCCGCTGCAGAGGGTATCACAAGGAAACCTTATATATTTTATGTCCATTAGATTACGGATGACTGCCCAAGTAGGATGCTTGGGATCCCTTACTGGAGTTAGTAAATTACTGTATCTATAAGGCTTCCTGTTAATAGGTGGTGTTCCACCAGACTTGATAATAGAAAAGGAGTTATTCTTCAGAAGTAGAAAGGGAAAAATTGAGAGGATAGAAATCAGGTTTTTAAATAGTGTGTATAGAGGTTAAGTGTTATACATAATAAAAGTTACGTTTTAGTGTTTTATAGATTGAGAACTGATAGAGTTTAAGTTTGCCTATGGCAAAATAGTAAATATAGTGACAATAGAACTAGTAACCAAATACCATATTAAACACTGTATGTGCAAGGATTACTTTAAAGTGGACATGGAGGAGAGATAGAGAGACAGAAAGAGAGAAAAAGAGAGAAAAAGAGAGAGAGAGAGAACCTATTTAATTATTTTACCAAAAGGACAATATCTCCAAAGAAATACTTGGAAAATTAGCATTTGTTACAATAAGGACACATGCAGTAGGGAAAATAAGTATTTGATACACTGCCGAATTTGCAAGTTTTCCCACCACCAAAGAATGAAGAGGTCTGTAAGGGCTTGTCCCCACGGCACAGGTTCTCAGTCAGTTTTAGAGATGGTTTCCTTTTATATTGATTTAAATAGAAAATCCGTTCAGCAGGCCACACTACATGGATTTTCTACAGGACGGTTTTTTACACCGCCAGCGTCCCTAAAAACTTAAAACATGTTCATTCTTCTTCCCAGTTTTCGGGCAGAACATGAACATGTGGATGTGAAGGGGGTGGATTGAATCCGCAAACCGCAGACAAAAAACGAGTGGTATTTTGTCTTTACTGTGAATGCACCCTAATTTGAACATAGTTCCACTTCAACTGAGAAATAGATAATCTTAAAAAATAATCCATAAAATCATTGAATTATTTTTAAATTGTTATTTTTCATTTTATTGCATGAAATAAGTATTTGATGCTATAGAAAAACAGAACTTAATATTTGGTACAGAGATCTTTGTTTGCAATTACAGAGGTCAGAAGTTTCCTGTAGTTTTTGACCAAGTTTGCACACACTGGAGCAGAGACTTTGGCCCACTCCTCCATACAGATCTTCACAAGAGTTTTGAGGCTATCGCTTGGCTACATTGAGTTTCAGCTCCCTTCAAAGATTTTTGATTGGGTTCAGGCCTGGAGATTGGCTAGGTGACTCCGGGACCTTAAAATGCTTCTCCTTAGTTGCCCTGACTGTGTGTTTCATATCATTGTCCTGCTGGAAGACCCAGCCATGATCCATCTTCAATGTTCTTACTGAGGGAAGAAGGTTGTTAACCAAAATCTCACAACACATCCATCCTCCCTTCAATACGGTGCAGTCGTTGTGTCCTGTTTGCAGAAAAGCAACCCCAAAGCATGATGTTTCCACCCCCATGATTCACATTCTGGACGGTGTTTTTGGGGTTGTAATCATTCTTCTTCCTCCAAACATGGCAAGTGGGGTTAATAAAAAAAAAGTTATTCTTTGGTCTCATCTTACCACATGACCTTCTCCCATGCCTCCTCTGGATCATCCAGGAGAACAAACCAGCCTGTATATTTGATTGCGTGAGCAGGGGGACCTTGTGTTCCCTGCAGAGTTCTAATCAATGAATGCGTAATGTGTTGCTAACGGTAATCTTAGAGATTGTGGTCCAAGCACTATTAAGGTCAATGACCAGGTCCTCTGTGTAGTTCTGGGCTGATTACGGACCTTTCTCAGAATCATCCTTACGCCACGAGGTGAGATCTTGCATGGAGCCCCAGACCGAGGAAGATTGACAGTCATCTTGTGTTTATTCCGTTTCCTAATAATTGTGCCAACAGTTATTACCTTCTCACCAAGCTGCTTGCTTATTATCCAGTAGCCCAATCCCAGCCTTGTGCAGGTTTACAATTTTGTCTCTGGTATCCTTAGACAGCTCTTTGGTTTTGGTCATGGTGGAGAGGTTGGAGTGTAATTGAGTGTGTGGACATGTGTCTTTTATACAGGTAACAAGTTCAAGCAGGTTCAATTAATACAGGTAACGAGTGCAAAGTAAGAGGGCTTCTTAAAGAAAAACTAAAAGATCTGTGTTTGCCAGAATTCTTACTGGTTGGAAAGTGATCAAATGCAATAAAATGCTATTTTTTTTAAGTTTTTTTCATCAAATCATACCATGGGATTTCCTGCTTTTTTTTTAGATTCTGTCTCTCACAGTTGAAGTGTACCTACGATAAAAATTGCGGGAAAACTTGCAAAATCACCAGTGTATCAGACACTTATTTTCCCCACTGTACATCTAGTTATGTTCAATACAATTTTAGTTATTTAAGGGGACATGTATGAAAACTTTCTTTGTTGCCCATAGCAACCAATCAGAGCTCCCCTTTCATTTTTCCGAGCACTATATGAAAATAAAGGGTAGCTCTTCCTCTACCTAAACTACCTTTTTGTAGGGTTTGTTCAATCAGGAAAGTGTCCGGATATTGAGAGCCATGGTGCTTTCATCTACTAGAAGGTATTCAGGCACATTACCATACATTACCAAATATTCCAAGAAAATCACCATGTAATCTAGTTTACTGTCACCGGGTGTTTCCATTTGTAGCTGCTGCAGGTCCTATATGATACTTCTGTGACACTACTTCTTTTGGCTGCTCATGCCAGATGATTATAAAGAGAATACATCATTTCAATTGACTATTTGTCTAACATCCAGAATAAAAGCTTTCTCCTTCCCCCACTTATTTTTCCTGATACAGCTGAATATTTTATATGCTAATGTAAATTCTATTTTTGTTCCCGTTGGGTTTTAAGTGATTGTAATTGTTGCTCTTCAAAAGCCAAACAGATGATGATTGCTGCTTCATGAATATACCAAAAGAAACCCAGCGTTGATTAAACCTGCTCATCCACTTCATAATTATCTCTATTTTGTCTTGCTAGGAAGGAGAGAGATGGCAAATACTCTTCATTGAAAGCTACTTCAGTTATTTAAACATGTTTTTATAGAGGAAACAGGAGATGTTAAAAAGGGATAAATCAATCCACCCCCTCATTGGGACAAGAAAGTGCTTCATTTTGACAGGACTATGAGCAGACCATCTGCACTGAAAAACTTTGGCCGGAATATAGGTCAACACATATTTCCTTCAATCCATACCCATTTTGGATAGATAGTATAATCAGAGCCTTAGTGCTTCCTGTCATTAGCTTCTTCAGGAAGGTCAATCAGTCAACCGAATATGAGATCATTACTCCATTATTATAATGAGGGTAATGTTTAACCCTTTTTGTTGTCACAATTTTCACACTTTGACACAAATACAACTAGAATTATAGAATAAAAATTCTATTACAACCTCATTGCGTTTTTTGAAAGTAGACACCAAGCGCATTGTAAAAATACCACTAGCATTATGGGCAACATGCATGAAATTTGGCGTTAACAAGCCAAATTTCATGCGCAAATTAATGACATAGAATGCGCCTGATTTATGAACCTGCTCTATAGACATTTTCGGACAACATTTCTGGATCAGGTATAACACTTTGAAAGTGCTCTACCTGATCCAGCAGTAACGCGCCTAGAAATGCCATAGCGAAGCTATAAATATGTAGCTTCACTATGGTTCTAGTGCACCCCGCCTCCCACATGCCCCCCGAGATTGGGCGCATTACAAAGCGCCTCAGGCGCTATGTAATGTGCCCAGGAGTGGCATGCGGGAGAAGCCAGATATCTGGTGCAGCCCCGTTCATACATGTAGCCCTATATTCATGGATGTTTTCATGCAGCTTTGCCTCAAAGCGACATGGCGTAAAAAATATATCAAAGGGGCCATTCCCACAGCAGAAACGTAGGCTATGGTAAACCGACACAAACGTATGCATCTCTATGTGTATTTCTCCGTTATTTAAAATGTAAATGTTTGGAAGATTGGTGTACGTTTATGTGTACATCTGTTTAGACACTTAGAAAATATGTATGTTTTTAACCCTTTCATGACTGAGCCTTTTATTGCCTCCACGCCTTCCCAGAACCGTAACTTTTTTTTTTTTTCACCGAAACAGACATGTGAGGTCTTTTATTTTGTGGGACAAGACGTACTTTCTAATGGTGTCATTAATCGACCCATAGAATATACTGAGAAAGCGCAAAAAATATTTTAAGTGAGGAAAAATGTGAAAAAAAACATACTTGTGCCATGTTTTGTTTTTACAGCATTAAATCTTCAGTGCAAATGATGTGTTATCTGTATTCTACAGGTTGATACGAATATGGCAATACCAAACATGTACGGTTATCGTTATGTTTTGGTACCGTAAAAAAATTCCAAACATTTTCTATTCTAGTTCTACGGTGAGAAGTCATTTTTTGCGGGCTGAGGTGTACTTTTTATTGGTACCAGTTTGGAATATGTGCAACTTTTTTGATTAAATTTATTGCAATTTTTATTGCAAATTTATTGCAATTTTTATGGGACGTGAAATGATAAAAAAATTGCAATTTTGCCGTTTGGATTTTTTTTCTCCTACAGTGTTCAGCATATGGGATAAATTATGTTATATTTTAACTGTTCAGACTTTTTCAGACACAGCAATAACAAATATGTGTAACTTTTTTATTACTTTATTTTTTTTTATTTGTAAAATGGCAAAAGGGGGATGATTTGAACTATTGAATTTTTTTAATTTTTTTACACTTTAAAACATTTTTTTACTTTATCTTTGAGTCCCCCTAGGGTGCTTCACCACTAGGGGGCATGATCGCTTGTAGCACAATGCATTAGAGTGTACAAAGATGGCGTTTTTACTACATCCTGCCTAGGGCAGGAAGTAGTAAAACAGAAAACATGGCAGCGATGGTAGCCTTCATAAGGATTCCAGCTGCCATGTTAAGTGATCTGGGCTCTGCGATTTCGCCACAGGGTCCCCGATTGATGTGAAGTTTCTAAGGGGTTACATAGCGCAGAATGGTGCCGCCACAAAGCCCTTTACTGGCATTAATGCATAATGATGATGATGATTTAGTATGGTCACCTGCTACCTACATATTTTTTAACAAACACAACAAAAATAATTTATTAATGAACCCAAAGAACTGTCAAATGAATAAACACAATGGGAACTGGGATATGTGATTTTATGCATTTTCCATCTAGTGTATATCTCTAATAGAGGTCCAGTCAGGCCTATAAAGGTTCTTTCTATACTACATTATATTGACCTGTTTCCCATAGCATACATCACATAGGCCCCATACACTGGACAGAGGCCATTGTAGGTTGAAACCATAACTCTATGGAAAACTGGTACTTGGTTCTGAAGCCCCAAAATGTAACCAAGAAAAAGCAAATACATATAATGGTGCTAAACAGCTGCTGGAAGCTGAAAATTCCTTTCTATTTGAGGAGAGGAGTTTCTTTGGGTCATGGACTTTATACACGATGGACCAGAATAAAGAACATGGAGCCGAAAAGAGCCGCTCATCCTGACACATGTAAAGTGCAGTACAAGATGTGTAGTATAGCAGTGTACTGTATAGAGGTGCTACTAAACCACACATTAGTAAAACAGGTTTTACAAGAAAAAGGTTCATAATAATTGGCTGGATCAGTGTCTAGGACATTGTATGTTGAAACCATACTGCACATGCAATGTCCCAGGAAAGACCTTTGTATGTTGAAAATATTGTATCCTGAGGCCACTGTAACTTAAGGGTGCACTGTTTAATGTTTCTAAAATATAAAGGTTGCTGATAACATAGTAGGGGAGGGTCTGGGAATATTGTTCACAGATGGTCATCTTCGTGTAGAATATGATGACTTTTTCTTGAATTTTTTCTTAGTTCTACTAACTATGGATTAGAAGGTCTCAACCACCGGTACACGGTTGTTATTTTTCTTTTTCTTTGTACAGGAAAAGTTGATTTCTTAGTATTCTGGTGGCTTTGATGATTTGGCCAGTAATTGAAGTGGGACGGTAGCCCCGATTTAAACCCTTCACACCATGAGGTGTAAATTTACATGGCAACCGCATGGAGGGTGAAAGCTCACTCTCTGAGCCTGCTCCAAATGAGGCAGGTGTTGACTCTTAGATGCAGCCAGCAATCTCTACCAGCAGTTAGTATCCGAGACAACTCCTATCCCGGCCATTTAACTATTTAGACGCCATGGTAAACATGACCTTGTCATTTAAATGAGAAGTGAACGTGGCCACAATCCAGTGCGGCCCGCGGGCCTCTTTTCCCCTGTGACACGATTGTGGGGTGTCATTCAATTGCCGATGACATCCTGAGTCCTCATGAAGGCCTCCATAGCTGCCATGTTAGTAGGTAGGCAGGAAGTAACAGGTGATGAGTGAGAAGCCCATATATGGCAGTATCTTAATATTGCCATATATAGAATATTACTGTCATATATAGAACAAACGATCAAGTAAAAAAAAGTTTACAAAAAATAAAAAAATATTAAAATTTAAAACACCCCCCTTTTGTTATTTTTTAAACAAAAAAATAAAGTATAAAAAAAATGACACATAATTTGTAGTCCATAAAAATTGGGGAAAAAAAGTGATCAAAAAGTTGCATGTACCCGAGAATGGTTCCAATAAAAACTACACTTCAGCCCAAAAAGAAAAACCTTCAATCAGGTTCATAGATTGAAAAACAAAGAAGCTATTAACCACAGAAAACGGCACTGCAGCGCAAACATAAAAAATAGAAACATTTTGTTTTTAAAAGTTCTAAAAAATAACTCAAACTTCAAATTTGGTATCTTCTGAATCACACTGACCCGCAGAATACAGATAACATATAATTTCTACCAAAGAAAAAACTCCAGTAAAATTATAATTGAATTTTTTGGGATTTCCCAGTAATGGCTATGGTCAGGTCAACATAACCATTAAAACGTACATCTTGTTCTGAAAAAAGAGCGATCATAGGACTAAATAAAAAAAAAATGTTAAAAGTTATGGCACTTAGAAAGTGGGGAGACAAAAACCGAAAATCCAAAAATAGCTGCATGATTACTATGTCTTTTTAAGTTTATAAAGTATTTTTTGAATTATAGTATTATTTGTATGTCCCACTCTGCTGAGCAGGAACAGATATTATGATATGTGAGGACCTGGCTGTAGGACTTCTTAATGTGTTTTGAATGGAAACTGTCACATCTGAGCTAATCCATCTGAGATGAATCAATAGGTTTCCAGTACAGTGCTGTCTGCATTGAGCTGTTTGGAATAGTTATGGTGGTGTCCAGAAAGTTTATCTCTGATACCTTCAGTGTCAGCTTTATGGTGAGATAAAATGTATTGAATCTTTTGTGGAAATGTTCTTGTTTAGAGTCAGTCCAGATGATTAGAAAATCATCAACGTAACGGAAATAGGCCAAGGATTTGACGGAGCAGAATGCCAAAAAGTCACCTTCCAGGTTGGCCATTAACAGCTTGGTATATTGTGGCATCATTCTACTTCCCATGGTGGTACCGTTGTACTGCAGAAATATTGATGTACCAAAAGTGAGGTCGTCATGCATGAGGATACATCAGATTCAAAAGCATTCCCATGAGCTTCAAGTAAGTGGTAATTCCGTCATCATGTGGGATACTGGAATAAAGATGGTGCCATTATGGAAGTGGACTTGTAGTCAATAATTTATTAAGCAGGTCAATAGTGTCCAGAAGGTAGATGGCTGTGTTTCTCAACAGTGGTCAGAGGACACTCTCTACCTATCCTGAGATTTTTTAAGTGAGAAATCACACATTTGAGATGATCGGGCTCCCTGGATTGCCAGACTTACATGTTTTAGGCAACATGTAGAATATTCCAGTTCTCAGATTCTTAGGTATCAAGTCCAAATCTGAGTAATTACACTCAAATTTAGATAAATAGAAACTTCCAATGTATGTGAATCTTGGATCTTTGCCCTCAATTAGCAGTCATAGTCAACAATTTGTTGGGACTGAATATGATTTAATTTTAATTTCTTCATAGAAACTACAGATGTTGCAAAGCTTAAAAGGGATTTCTAACTACTAGGATTATCTTCCAACATGTAGGGACAGGTAATTGAAGACTTTTCCTAAATACATTAGTCTTTTTTTTTACTTTACTCAGGAAATAAGAAACATTGTATCTGCTCTGAGTGCACAGATTTCTATGGCTACCTGACCAGAACTCTGCTATCTCATTAGAGCAGAGAGCAGGGATTGATATCACTATAGTTGGGAGAACCCCTTCAACTTGTCACTTAACAAAAGTTTATTTACATTTTTACATATCAATGGCAAATAAAGTTTGCTAGATTTGTACTTTATAGGTATATACAGAAATTGTGGAAAAATCTTGCCATATAAAGTGGTTTACATGAGATTTTGCATAAAAAGAAAAAAAATTGCTGTGACAGATATTTTTTACACAACCATAATACAGGCTTATTGCAGCCTCTACCAGTGGTTCTCCAGAACTGGGCTGACAGTAGATGAGCATAGAATCTTCTGGTGACCTAAGTCTTCTTTATTAGAACCACACGAGGTCTGGGTATTGCATTGATAATATGAATGATAAAATGCCTAAAGCAGCTTAGACTCAATGCCATGTTTATAGATTTTTTTAATTTATTTTGTCGGCTATCTAAAAATTATAATGAGAGCTATATTTGAACTGAACCCCTTGACCAGTGACAAGGGAGGTAGAATACAGAGGCAGTACTTATCAGTGGTGTGAAAGAAGCAGTGACTGGTATGTAGAGTAAGCCCACTGGGCAACTACATGTCAGCAGCCCAGCATGCCATTAAGACTCAAACAAGCTATCGGTTGCTCATGTGTGATGTAGCTGCCCAGGGCCCACTCTTCCTCTAGTCACTGATGTGCTGATTCTTAGGTGCTCTCACCTCCCAGATTGGCACATTAGTAGACTACCTTGACCAAATGCAAAGAGGGACTGCTGGGCAACTGCATTAAATGTCAGGAGCAAAGCTTGGGAAGATATGAATTGCCTGCAAAAACCCCTGAGCTTTCCACTTATACCTATCCCTTCCCTTCTTGGCCACAGCTTGCCAAGGAGAACTGGTCAGCAGGGTAAGTGATAGCCGTTTGGAATCCTATCTGGAATATCTGGAATATTTATTAATTTGTTTGCTTGGTCTGGGTTCTAATTGAATCTGGGGGGCTGAACTAATCTTAGGGAACTAAAATGGTCTGGGTTTGAATTAATGAGATAGTCTCATCCATATAATAGTATCTAATACGCCTCCTTGTACTGTACCTTTTAACATGTTGGGAAGAAATCACTGCATGAGAGGGAAGAAAAAAGAGAGGGAAAAAAGAGAGAAAAGATAGATTTGCTACAAAAACCTGTATATTTATCTCATAAACTGGTAATATAAATAAGATATTATAGGCTAAAATATATACAGAAGTACAATTTGAGTCTTTATTGTGGTTTTATCATCATGGTTTAGAATGCATAATTAGTCCAAGAAAGAATTCCCTCATATGCATAGGCGGCAGGATCATATAGCAGCAGGCCTCCAAATCTGAAAGTAAATCAGGATAACGAGGGACCCATCTGATGGCTAAATTGGGTTAAGTAAAAAAAATGAAATACAATTAAGATAACTTTATTTCAGCTTTATTTATCATACGCTACTATTTTCTTGAAAAAAAAATGTGCTGAGACTAGAGATGGGCGAATTTCTAAAAAATTCGGTTCGCTCACTTCGCCGAATTTTCCGAAAAAAATCCGTTTCCTTCCGAATTACTTTGGGAAGAATCGCGTTAAAAAACAGCTATTTCCAGGCTGCACAGAGCCTGTAGGGTGCTGTAGAACATTGTGCCATGCTTAAATATGCAGAGGGAACTTGGTTTGGTCTTCATACAATGCTGTGTTTTAGTATGACACGCAGATGACTGCCGCCGCTCTTAGAATCGCTTCACTCTAAAATTCCCTGGGCACTTAAGAGGGCAAAACTGACCAAAAAACTGAAGTAGGAATGCAGCCTGATAAAGTCATGGCAGCGCCAGCTGGAAAAAAAAAAAGCTGAGGGCTAAGATCCTACCATAGCGTCAAAGAACAAAAATAGAGGTTACTGGAGCTCCCACAGATCGCAGCACAGTAAGGGGACGTCACACAAGGGGTCACTCCATGAGGCCAGACTTTAAACGGTCACAAAATACCACAGAACCTGTTCTGTTAAACGTTGATACATGTAGAGCCCCCCCCCCAAATAAGTGGAGAGGGTGTCGGCAGTAATTTTGCGTTGACGTCTATGATAATTTTGCCCTTCCCTTAAACCCATCCAGTGTCCGCTTTTCAATCGGTCAAATAATCCATCAGTATTGCTAAGGCCAAAAACAAACAGGAGTTGATCCAAAAAAAGAGTGACCGGGAAAATTTGGATATTTGCATGTCTTCTGTGTTCTGTATCTACTCCTGCTTTTGGCTAGACAATCCTGATCCTTCCCATTCCTTTGACAGGTGAAAAAAGGGGAAAACTAAACATAGTTGCAACGTCATAGAGTTGTGAGGGTGGAAAATTCGTTAGGTTTCCACAGGGTTTTACAGTGAGACAGCGGTCACTTGGCAGCAACATCAGGAGTCCACAAAGTGGCACAATGACACAGTGTGGAGATGACATCATCAACAGCAGCAGCATGAGGTCAGACAGTGGCACAATGACAGTGGTGGAGGTGGCAACCAAAAAGGAAAGGCCACAGAGTAGCACAATGACCGAGTGTGGAGGTCACGGCAGCAGCCAGAGCAGCAGCAGCATGAGGTCAGAGAGTGGCACAATGACAGGGTGTGGAGGTGACGGCAGGAGCAAACCCGCATGAGGCGGTGGACAAAAAGAGTGGGCACAAAACGGACCCCAGTGTTGAGTGTGGAGGTAGGGGGGTGGCAATAGCAGTCCCTGGTAAAGATGGTGGTTTTGGGAGATGGAGAAACTGGCAGAGATGTGTGGAATCAGGGGGTGGCGGCATCAGAATAGTGGCTTTAGGCAGGTAGTTTGAACCTAGACTCATTTCTTAAAGTTTTGGTGAGGCGTCATGACTGATGTAATCTGACACCTAAGGCATTGGTGTGTGGAAATCCTGGCCGATCCACGCCTGATTCATCTTGACAAAGGTCAGTCGTTCCACATTTCCCGTGGACAAGCTGGTTCTCCTTGGGCCCCCGCTGCACTGAACACCCGCTCTGATGCCATAAATACTGGCCGGGAAAGGACAAACCCTTTTCCACTGCAAACTCGGCAAGTTGTTGCAAAACATCCAGTTTGGCTGCCCAGTAGTCCAGCGGATCTTCTAAACTGGGTGACAGAGTGCTCTCCAATTAGGCCCCCCAACTGTTTTGGGTTTATTTGGGCTGCTCTAGGTCTGCTGCTGCTGCTGCTGGCGAATGCCCTCTCATAGGCGGGTGAAAGGGAAACTGCTCATCAGCCCACTCCAGACTTAGGTTTTTGCTGATGGGTGGTACTGCTCTACCCCCCACCCTCCCACAGCAGCCCCGGAAGTGGTACGTGAGCACTGAGAACCCCCCGGTCAGAATGTCAGAGGGGGACGATGCCGCCTTAGGCGCGGCCAACTGACACGGAGGATTCTCTATAGTATTTTTAGTTTGTCCTCCCTCTCGCAGCTGGGAAAAAGGCTCCCATTTTGGAACGTTAGCGAGGGTCCAAAAGGGTGGAGAGCCAGAAGTCATTTCCCCCTGGGGGATGCTGCTATTCGGCTGTCACTAGCCAGGCAAATCAGCATGCTGGGGGCCATCTGCACAAGTGACTCCAAAGGAATCCCTGCCTCCATCTCCACTGTATACTGCCACGGTGCTCGCGGGTTATCTGCCTCGTCTTCTTCATCTCCATCTACCTCGTCCAGCTGCTTCTGCTCCCCCTCTCCTGTCACCTGGGTAGAAAAACCACTCATTTCACCAGACAATGCTTGTGCTCCAATGTCCTCTTCCTCCTCCTCCAGTTCAGTCCCCACCGGACTCATGTGGCCACGAGATGTAGTCGCCACGTCTCCAGCCCCCTGCACACACAGATTTTTCAGCATCTGTTCCCGGACATGAACCCAGTGGAATTACGTTATTCATCCGTAGTCCTGGCGACTGACAAATAACGTGGCCTCCTCAAATGGCCTCAGCAAACGGCAGGTGTCAAGCATGAGCTGCCACTGGCTGGACATCAAATTTTACACAGGGAGTACTCCTGTCTGCCTGGATCATCAAAAAATCGTTAATGGCCGTTCTCTGTTTATACAGTCTTTCCAACATGTATAGGCTGTAATTCCAACGGGTTTAAACATCGCATATCAGCGTGTGTTGGGGAGGCCGTTCTGCCGCTGCAACTCGAGGAGGGTTTTATCTGGCTTTGTGGGAATGAATGAAGTGCATGCACAGTTTCCTGACCATGTTCAGAATCTTCTGAAGATCGGTGGAAGACTTCAGGAACCTTTCCACAACCAGATTGAACACGTGCGCCATGCAGGGCGCATGGGGCCATGCCTCCTCGTGCAGCGCAGACACCATGTTCCTCCCATTGTCCGTCACCATGGTTCCGATTTGCAGATGGCGCAGAGAAAGCCACACATCGATTTCTTGCTGCATGACGCAGAGCAGTTCCTCTCCTGTGTGACTTTGTTCGCCGAGGCAAGCCAGGTGTAGAACTGCGGTGAGTATGCGGTGGTATGATGGAGCAGTACTTGTGGAGGCTGAGATGGTGGTGGTGGTGGTGGAGGAGGAGGCGGACATTGGCGCAGGAGAGGCAGTTTGACAACGTGGAGGAGAAAGCAGCGTCTCCTGTCCAAATTGTTGGTGTTCCTGCGCAGGAAGCAAATTCACCCAGTGGGCCGTAAAGGACATGTACTGGCCCTGACCGTTTGTTTACAAACTCCACACATCCGTGCTGCCGTGCACCTTGGAACAAACCGATAAGCTCAAGTACTGGCCCACCTTCTGTTCTACATATTTGGGAAGGGCTGGTACTGCCTTTTTGGAAAATAAATTACGGCTTGGAACTCTCCCCTTCGGCTTGGCACAGGCCATTATTTCTCTGAACGGTGCAGAGCCCACCATTTGAAAAGGGAGGGACTGCAGTACCAACAACTTGGCAGAAGCACGGTCAGCTTCTGCATCTTAGGATTGTTGACACATACTGTTGTCTCTTTGCAATAGCCTCGTTGAACGACTGCTGGTGCCATGAGTAGCGAGGAGCAGGATCGTTGGACGGGGGATGAGGGAAAGAGAAAAATCCCTTCTGCGAGGTGGTGGAGCCTTGATGGCTGCAATGGCATGCGTGCCACTGGGGGCTGCGCTGCGGGGCGGCAGGGTGGACCCCAAAACCACATTTT
>JAODAL010065234.1:0-18327 GCA_025379985.1 Phyllomedusa bahiana | reverse complement strand
GATGGAGAATATTGGGAAGGGAGTCCTTCGGGATAGGATTCCCTCAGCATTTTGGTATTGGTTCGGCCCGGCGAAGGGGGGCTCCTTCAGGGTGTTATCCCAGAGCAGCAAAATGGCGGAGCCATAAAGTATGGCTTTTGAGCCCCCGAGCCACGGCTGGGGGTAACGGTGGTTGTTCCCTTCGGGGATTTTGGTCGCCGGGCCGATGTTAGCTCCAAGGACCTCGGCCCCATGGACGGTTGTGTCTTTGGTTGTTGGGGATAGTGTTTTGGGGAGGTATATATATATATATATATATATATATATATATATATATATATATATATATATTAGATACATTGGTTAAAATGGAGCTTTAGGTTTTGGGGTAAGGGTATTTGGAGGTACATATTCACTTATATATATATATATGTATATATATATTTATATATTTACAGGGAGTTGTTATTTATGTATTTATACTGGTTGTTATATTTATATGTTTGTGTTGTTAATAAAACGGCTGCTGTGGCCAATTCATTCCAAGTTGGTAGTCAGTGTAATCATTGGTGGGGCCACGGTAGCAAAGGGTCTAAAGGAAGGGGAAAAAGGGAGGGGGTGGTCTGGCTGTGTGTGTGACTTGACAGGTGAGTAGGGCAAAGCTACCTCAGCGATGCCTTGGGGTCAAGTCTGAATGGGTAAAACCTGACATAAGTGATGAGGTTGATGAGGTTAATGAGCATGTTTGCTATATACACTCTGCAGAGGAAAGTAAACTTTCTGAGAGGTTGAATAATGCTGAGATGCTTGTTGCTAGCGGTGATACCCAAGTTTCTCTCCATGGTGATGGGGAAAGTGAGCTGCTAGACATAGCAAGGGAGAATGGGTGCTTTAACCCTAGTGAGATACAAGGGAGAATGAAGGAGTTTTCAGACAATATTGAAGTGTCTGGTAATATACGGGACAAAGATTCCCTAGCGGTTGTCAGTAGTAACTCCAATGTGAATGTCAGCATGCGGGCTGCAGATGGTGACATACTTGTTGCAGAGCGTACATGGGTTGTGCCTCTGGTAGTGAGTGGCAGACTGTCTGGTGCCCCATACGATGTAAAAGAGAAGTCTGACTCTCATAGTGGTGTTGCAGACCCAGAGCTATGGGTCAGTGACGAAAATTGTATTGAAAGGTCCCCACGGGAAAATATTGTGTCCACCTTGACAGGTGAAGAGTCACATGAATGATGTGAGATGGCTCCACTGTGTAGGTGTTTTGACCCTGGAGGAAAGGTTGTGCAAGGTGAGAAAGACCTGCGGCCTTTATCAAAGGGGAGGGATATGTCACAGAGCGACCATAGGCAGTCGCAGGGTTCTGCCACTAGGTGGCGTACGTGCCACCGAGAGCCTGATCTCGGTGGGGGAAGCCAGGTATTGTCAGTCAGCAACATTAGGGTGCTGACCCTTATAGATAGCATGGCTAATGTCCAGCCATTAAGGGCTGGCCTTCCCAGTACAACTGCAGATGGGTGGGTGGTTGTTCCCACGTTCCAGGTCTTTGGGTTCCAGCCCAGGTATTGGGTGCATCTGGAGCACCTATTAAAGGCCTCCTACTACAGGAGATCAGGGGGTGGGGTCAGCTACCTGGATGGTGAAGCAGCAGAGCTGAGGAGAGAGTGCTGGCCCCCCCAGAAGCTTAGGAAAAGCTGGAACCCAGTAGGAGACTGGGTAAAGTACAAGGTGCTGTGTTGTGATGCTGGACAGTAGGTCCAGGTCATGTTAGAGAGGGTTCTCTACTGTATGTGTTTAGGTAGTGGCTAGACGGCCGAGGTTTTTGTTTGTTGGTTTTCTGTATCTGTTTCCTGAGCTTCAATAAAAATGCTGGCTGTGGACAGTTTTAAACGGAACCCTGTGTCTGTCTGCCATTCTGCTAAGAAAGCAGCGATCCGTGAGCTGAAGAAACCCCCCAGGACCGCCCAAGATGGAGTCCAGGCGCAAGTAAGGCACTACAATATATATATATTATATATATTTTATATATATATATATATATATATATATATATATATATATATATATATATTCGAGTATAAGTCGAGTTTTTCAGCACACAAAATGTGCTGAAAAATCCCCCATCGGCTTATACTCGAGTCATTGTCAGCGCTCGGGCGCTGCGATGGCCCGTGAGCCAACAGGGACGCTTCAGTTATACGCGACTCCTCAGGGAGCGCATATAACTGAATGCCGAGTACCTGACAGTGTTCGGGCGCTGCGGTGGCCCAAACGCTGTCAGCGATCTCCTCCCCTGTGTGCGACTCCTCCGGGGCACACACATATGAGGAGATAGCACTGCGGAGCAGAGAGCGAGTGCTCCCTGCTCCGCAGTGCTCTCCGGGCGACCGCAGACTCGCAGCTGTCCGGAGTTTCCGGCACAGGCAGTGTGTGTCATCACCCTGCGTGCGCGGCCTGATGACATCACCCGCCTGTGCCGAGGAGAGCGCCTGGGAGACGGAGCAGCGGGGAGCGAGGTAAGTGGTTGTTTTTTTGTTTTAAAACCATACCTATACCTGCCTATAGCCTGCCTAGGGGGACCTATACCTGCCAATAGCCTGCCTAGGGGGACCTATACCTGCCTATATCCTGCCAATAGCCTGCCTAGGGGGACCTATACCTGCCTATACCCTGCCTGTACCTGCCTAGGGGGACCTAAACCTGCCTATACCTGCCTATAGCCTGCCTAGGGGGACCTATACCTGCCTATAGCCTTCCTAGGGGGACCTATACCTGCCTATGCCCTGCCTATACCCTGCCTAGGGGGACCTATACCTGCCTATTCCCTGCCTATACCTGACTCGGGGGGACCTATACCTGCCTATGCCCTGCCTGTACCTGCCTAGGGGGACCTATACCCTGCCTATACCTGCCTAGGGGGACCTATACCTGCCTATACCCTGCCTATACCTGCCTAGGGGGACCTATACCCTGCCTATACCTGCCTAGGGGGACCTATACCTGCCTATATCCTGCCTATGGGGGCAATTACCTGCCTATACCTGCCTAGGGGGAACTATACCTGCCTATACCCTGCCTATGCCTAGGGGGACCTATACCTGCCTATACCGCCTATAACGTAACCTATACTGCCATACTGCCTAGGGGCTATACTCCTATACCCTGCCTATGGGGGCAATTACCTGCCTATAGCCTGCCTAGGGGAACATATAGCTGCCTATACCAGACTGTAACCTGCCTATGGGGGACATTAAACTGCCTATACCAGCCTATAACCTGCCTATGGGGGGACATTAAACTGCCTATAACAGCCTATAACCTGCCTAGGGGGGACATTAAACTGCCTATACAAGCCTATATCTGCCTATGGGGGACATTAAACTGCCTATACCTGCCTATATCGGCCTATGAGGGATATTAAACTGCCCATACCTGCCTACGGGGGACATTAAACTGCCTATACCTGACAATGGGAGACATTTAACTGCCTGTGTAATTTTATTGGTATCTATTTTTATTTTTAAAATTCACCAGTAGCCGCCGCATTTTTCACCCTAGGCTTATACTCGAGTCAATATATATATATATATATATATATATATATATATATAGATATATATATATATATATATATATATAAACATATATATAAACATATATTTGTATATTTATTTTTATTTATTTCCAGAGCACTAAATGAAATGAAATCTTAGCTCTGATTGGTTGCTATGGGCAACAAAGACAGTCTTACTACTAGACAGTGAATAAGATCCAATCTGTCTGATCTGTCTAAGGATTGTCAGAATCCAAACTCTGTAATGATATGTTTCTTAACCTTTTCCGTCGTGTTGAGCATCAAGAACTCTTCTTCTGAGGTCATCAGAACACTCCTTTGTTCATGTCAAACATGTTGTGAGGATCAGCCTAATTTTTTAAATTTTTTCATCTATATATCCTATGAGGACTCGTTTTCTGTAGCACAAAATGTACTTTATAGTGGTTCTATTGACCATACCATTGACCTGGAAGATCGGGGTCAGGGGATCACAGCTCTTCTGATTAGATGCATTTAGGGCCACATGTGTGAACGGGGCTGTGCCAGATATCTGGCTTCTTTTCAGCCTGATATCCAGCTGCATTTTTAAAAGTCCTGCACGCTAATATCAGGCGCATTACAAAGCGCAAGCGGCACTTTGAAATGTGCATGATTTCGGGGGCCGTGCGGGAGGCGGAGCATACTAGAACCATACGATAAATTTATAGCTTCACTATGGCATTTCTAGGCGCATTACTGCTGGAACTGGTATACCACTTTCAAAGTGGTTTACCTGAGCCATAAATGTCGTCCTAGCGCTAGAATGCGCCTGATTTATGACCCGCAGTAGAGCGGGTTCATAAATCAGGTGCATTCTGTGCCAGTATAATGTGCATGAAATTTGCCGTTTAAACGCCAAATTTCATACATGTGGCCCTTAATGTCAAAATGCAATAAGAACACAAAATCGGGTATACAAAAATATATACGCCTCTGGTACTAGACCAGCATTACTTTATGTGTTGTATACATTGCACTGTAAAATGCAGACTCTGTCATTCTCATTTACTGTCTACAGAAAATATAGAAAGAGCTGACATAACAGAACAATTCCATTGATTCTTTAACAAGTTTCATTTTGCTTTGATCTTTTATCCAGCCGCAAATCTTATTGCAAGTATGCATATCTGAGAGCATGTAGGTAGCATTCAGTTATTGTTAACGTGTATTCAAGATAAAATTGTAGTTTTCTTTTTTTTAACTGTGCACTTGTTAAACTCCCTAGAATGTTAGACATGTTGAGTGTGATACTGATAAATTACATTGTTCCTTGTTAGTAAATATACACTATGTAATCTAATATAATTATATGTATTACTAAATACAGAATATAATTGTATAAAAAGAAACCAATGTTTAGCTAGAAATCCCTCAAATTGCACATTTCCTTCTATCAGACAGAAATTTAGAGCAGTAAGTATGCATACGTAATGCCACTAGATAGCATTGGTTCTGCAGGCAACATATTTACATGTTACATTTGGTATCTGAATTTGGCTAAACTGCTCAGAAATATTCACACTTGATAAATATGTATTTTGCTATTCTGCATTTCTATGTACTTCATCAAAATGTATTGTGTTTTGGTCAAGTTGCCTTTTGAACAGCAGCTGTCTTGTAATTGCTACTTGTTGCCTCATGGAGCTGATTTCGTATTACACAGACCTTTTCTATAATGCTACTCTCCTTGTGGTCAAGTAGCATTTTCTAGTTCATGAATTTCATGTGTGAAAATTACAATAATGATTTAATGAGATGAGATAATATAATGCGAGTTTTGGTTGTAACAAAGGTTTTTCACTATTAAAATAAGACAGTAACATGGGACAACTGTTCAAGGTAATAAGGAAGTAAAAAGAGAGTAGCTGATGTCTTTTACATTTATGGGGGCAGTTATCATAAAATGAACTATAGAGCCAATGTTTTCTGCAGTACAATACAAGTACGATACAGACATGCAAAGTAACCAATAAAAACAGCTTAAGATAACGAAAAAGACAAAAAGAGGGATAACTACAACTGTAAAAACTTACGTTTTAGGGAGATAAGGGAAGTGACACAATTTGTGAACCCATTTTGTCTAGTTGACAAACCTTTTGCATCTTGAAAAGTAGAGTTCAAAGCATTAAGATCTTAAAGAGTTTTCTTACTAGATTTTCAACATGAAGGGACAGTTGAATGAAGACTTTTTATAAATACATTGATCAATAGATTTTACTTTAGTCATGAGTTAAAGAGGTTTTGCCATGAAGTAAAATTGGGAAGTTTGAAAATTAAATAATAAACATTTTCACCATTCATCATTATTAAAAATTCTGCACCGTTTTTGTTTTAGCTGCTCCTTTAGGGTGCTTTCACACGGTGCGGTTTTGATGCGGTTTTTTAATGAGTTTTTTGTGCAGGAAGGTACAACAATTAATGCTATACATTGTTGCACATAAAACGCTTTAAAAAAACGCATCAAAATGCACCAAAACCGCACCGTGTGAAAGCACCCTTAATGATCCATTTGTTTACAGCATGTCTCCAGGGTATACGACCAGGGCTGAGAGCTCCTCACTCCTGGTCGCACATGCTGCGACATCACCTCTCTTCTCAGGCAGCTACTGAGTGTTCAAACCCCGGGTGCTGCCATTCTACTCCTGTCCTTTGGACTAGTTAGTAATAAATCAAACAGTGCAAATAAAAAAAGAAAAGAAACCTCAATGAGTAATTTGCATTGATAAAGAGGAAAAAAAATCCACAGGTTAAGTTCCTGCAGAGATTTAAACCAAGGACACTTGTGCTGTAAAGCAAAAATTTTACCTCTGAGCTACAGTGTAGCTACTTACAATTCTATACATAAACAGAACTTTCTTTCACTACAGAGAGGAAATGCCTGGTGATGTCATCCTGCTGGGTCACATGATATGCAATTCAAACAAATCACATATGCCCCCTTCTGAGCACACAGACCTGAGGAGCAGGATGCAGGAGGTATGAAATGAGACCCGTCAAAATGAATAACTGAGTCTCATTTTCAGTGTATAATGCATCTGAATGTATGAAAGTGTTTTTTTTGCGTTCATAAATGGTGTCTCAAGTTCGACGTGCCTTGCCTTGCCATTCACATATGTGTCTAATATTACGAATGTGGTGTGTCACACCTCCATAACACCCCCAGAACACCCCTTCATGTTAGGCGCATTATAAAGCATTGAGTCTTACAAACAATGCAAATAGCACATACATTAGACGCATTAGACATGGTAGCCGGCTCAGTTAGGTGCATTGTACACCAGAAATAGGGTGAAAAACCCTTCCATACATGTCGCCCTTTGAGTGCTTTTGAGTGCATACAGGTTTATATGGTTACCTGGTTGCCAGACCATAACTCATCTATCTAATTAGCTAAGGGAGCAGAGAGCAGGGAGTGATGTCACACCATGGACAGACAGAGTGTCCAGAGAAAACTAAGTATCTCTAACAAGATTATAGATAAAGCCATTGTTTTCAGTCCTAACAGCACATCTACCTTGTTTTTACTGAAGAGATAACATATCCTGCATTTCTCAGTGTAATGGCTCAGCTACTTACAGAGACACAAAATATGATAATCACTGCTTTATAACCAATCACAGTCTAAGAAGACATAATGGGCGACATGTATAAATGGGCTTTACGCCTGTTTTTTGGAGTAAGCTGCGCCTCCCGGCCCGAATCCCCCTGTCGGACGCAGGGATGCAGTGTTAGGCGCAGCGTTCGCCACTTTCAGCTGCGCCCCGCATGAAGGGGTGGGCAATGGGCGCGGTGTGGGCGCGCTGTAGGAGTTCCGGGGCGGGTCGTGGCGCGCTCGAAAACTCCGAGGCATGTACGATCGCGAGTCGCCAAAGCGCAGCGCAATGCAGCGCTCTGCAGCTCCGACAGTCAGACCTAGTTTATTTTGGTCTAAATGCTCCCGCGGCGGCGGAGTGAAGCAAGAATGGAACATGAGAGGAAGCATAGAAGATCGCAAAATAAATCTCGGCGCTCCACTTCGTGCAGCATGGAGAATGATTGCAAAAAAATCGCCTTTATAAAGGCGGAAAACATTATCAGAAAAAGAGCTCAAACCTCAAAAATAAAAAATAGTAAAAAAAAAAAAACACTTTCCAGAAATCTAGAACGGCGCAATATCAAGAATTAGGATATTGGAAATTGCCGGGAAATACAGTAATTCAAATTCTGAAAGCTATTCTCCTTGGTCGGCAGAAACCGGCCAATCAGAATAGGAGCGACAGTGAACCATTAAAACCTATGGAGAACTATTGACCAATCAGAATCAAAGGCGGGACAGTTCAAAATACAGTAAGAAGGCAGAAAAGAGCTGATTGGCTGAGCTAGCGGGGGCTTGGCTATCTCGGCCAATCAGAATAGGAGCGACAGGGACCCAATATAGCCTATGGAGAAGTTTGAACCAATCAAAATGAAGGGCGGGACAGTTCAAAATACAGTAAAAATGCTGAAAAGAGCTGATTGGTTGAGCTAGCGGGGGCTTGGCTATCCCAGCCAATTAGAGTGCGAGCTACTTCTCCCATTGTAGTCTAAGGAGAGATGGGCGCAATGCAATCTCGGCTCTCAGCGCCGTGCGGCATGGAGTATGAATAAAAAAATAATTTTTATTAGTTGTAAAATATTCTCTGAAAAATAGCTCAAACATTCTATAAACATAAATCAATTAAATACCGAACAACGCGTTTGTCGCCAAGACCGGCGCTACATAAGGAATTGGGATATAGAGAATTGCCGGGAAATACAGTAATTCAAAATCTGTAAGCTATTCTTATTGGTCGGCATAAACCAGCCAATCAGAATAGGAGCGACAAAGACCCATTATAAGCTATGGAGGAGAATTGACCAATCAGAATAGGAGCGACAAAGACCCATTATAGCCTATGGAGAAGTTTTGACCAGTCAAAATCAAAGGCGAGACAGTTCAAAAGACAGTAAAAATACAGAAAAGAGCTGATTGGTTGAACTAGCTGGGGCTTGGCTATCTCGGCCAATCAGAGCGCGAGCTACTTCTCCCATTGTAGTCTATGGAGAGATCGGCGCAATGCAATCTCGGCGCTCAGCGTCGTGCGGCATGGAGTATGAATAAAAAAATCATTTTTATTAATTGTAAATCATTATCAGATAAAGAGCTGAAGCCTTCTATAAAAATAAGCAGTTAAATCCCTAACAACGCGTGTGTCGCCGAGACCGGCGCTACATAGGGAATTGCAATAGAGAGAATCGCCGGGAAATACAGTAATTCAAATTGTTTAAGCTCTTCTGATTGGTCGGCATAAACCAGCCAATCAGAATAGGAGCAACAGTGGCCCATTCTAACCTATGGAGGAGAATTGACCAAACAGAATAGGAGCGACAGTGACCCATTCTAACCTATGGAGAAATATTGACCAATCATATTCAAAGGCGGGACAGTTCAAAATACAGAAAAAAGGCAGAAAAGAGCTGATAGGTTGAAGCGGCGGGGGCTCGTCCAGCTTAGCCAATCAGAGCGCGAGCTACTTTCTCATAGAGTTCTATGGGGAAAAGAAATTCTGAGCGCGCTCTGTGATTGGCTAAGTTAAAAAAGGCGCGGTTATTTGGACCAATGGGAGAGTGAGCGACGTTCCTATGGGTTTTCTAATGCAATCTGAAATAAAACTGTACATGGCCGAAATCAAATGATAATACTGCCGAAGTTGTCCCGATGTGTATATAAAATGAATAATAATATGGGGGTAACGAAAAAAAAATATTAAATCAATAAAATCCTGTTTATTTCTTTATTTTCGTTACACCCATACTATTGATCCTTGGCTAATGAAAATAAAGAAATAAACCTGATTTTATTGAAGTAATTAATTTTTTTATTTACCCCCATATTATTATTCATTTTATATACACATCAGGACAACTTCGGCAGTATTATCATTTGATTTCGGCCATGTACAGTTTTATTTCAGATTGCATTAGAAAACCCATAGGAGCGTCGCTCGCTCTCCCATTGGTCCAAATAACCGCACCTCTATTAACTTAGCCAAACACAAACAGAGCACGCTCTGCATTTCTTTTCCCATAGAACTCTATGACAAAGTAGCTCGCGCTCTGATTGGCCGGAATAGCCAAGCCCCCGCTAGTTCAACCAATCAGCTCTGTTCTGCCTTTTTACTGTATTTTGAACTGTCCCGTCTTTGAATATGATTAGTCAATTCTCCTCCATAGGTTAGAATGGGCCACTGTCGCTCCTATTCTGAGAGAAGTAGCTCGCGCTCTGATTGGCTGAGCTAGCGGTGGCTTAGTTATCCCAGCCAATCAGCTCTTTTCTGTATTTTTACTGTCTTTTGAACTGTCCCGCTGTAACGGCGGGGTAGTGGATCCGCTGGACCACCGCAAGCAATGATAGTTAAGCCACGCCAGGGAACGGAATCTAAGTAGCCCCCAGTTTTCACCAGAGCCCGCCGCAAAGCGGGATGGACTTGCTGCGGCGTGAGGCTACCAGGTCGTCCCCCCTGACGTGACTTGCTTGTGATGGTGGCCGAGGTGCAGCATGGTACAGAGTCATAGTCCGAGAATCGTAGTCGTGGGCAGGCAGTAAGGTCAGGGCAGGCGGCAATGGTTTGTGGTCGTAGACAGGCAGGAAGGTCAGGGCAGGTGGCAGAGGTTCGGAGTCGAGAAACGTAGCAAGAGGTCTGATACACGGTAGGGCGAGAATACACTTAGGAAACACTTTTACTAAGGCACGAGGCAACATAGATCCAGCAAGGAGTGATTGTGGACCGTGACCTTAAATAGGGGAAGCGCCCGGCAATTAGCCAATTATCGGGGCGCTGGCCCTTTAAATCCCCGAGAACGAGCGCGCACGCGCCTAAGGAAACGGGCACGCGCGCCTCGGCCGGCAGAGGGCGCGGACGGCACAGGAGCGAGGTCAGGTGAGTCGCCGGCAGGAGCGGACCCCCGGCTCGTCCCGCGGCCGGCGGCAGCACCTGACCCCGGTGGGCGCCCGGGGGTGGCGGCCACGGGTGCGCCCGCGGCCCACGGGCCGAGGAGCGGGGCAGGCTGCGACAGTACCCCCACCTTAGGTCTCCCCCTCTTTTTAGGCTGAAGGAACTTACGGATCAGATCTCGGTTCAGGATATTGGACTCCGGTTCCCAGGACCTCTCTTCGGGGCCGAAGCCCCTCCAATCTACAAGAAAGAATCGCTACCCCTGACGATCTTCAAGTCTAAGATGTCCTTCACTTCAAAAGCACCAGGGGATTCTAGCACCGGAGACGGAGTAGCGCCCTTGGGAGAACGGTTCGGGCCCCAGGGGGTTGGGAGGGAAAATGAAAGGGCGTTGGAACCCGGAGAGATGGAGCAGCAGAGTTTTGGGACAGGGGTTCACTGTCGCGTATTTAAAGGGCCCCCAAAAACCCCGGGGGACCCATTTTAGCTGGGATCTTGGGGGTGTATGTATTTAGAAGAGACCCCAATTTACCCCCTGGGGGGAACGTTGGGTAGGTCTTTTAGTTTGTCATTTGGGTCTTCATCGGGTAAAGCTGGAGAGGTTTGGGGTTTTGGGCCCAAATGACCCTGAATCCAAAAATGGTTGTCCCAGCGGGAACTCGAGGCGGAAGCCAGGGGGGGGGGGGAGGAGGGGTGACGGCCATAGACCACAGGAAAGGAGAAGGGGAGTTGAGCGGGTCCCGATGATTATATGAGAACCGGCCCAAGGCAGCAATTGGGCCAGTTGTCCTGATCCGGACAGAAGTCCATAGAACCCCCCCAAAGATCTGGTTTTACCCTCTCCACCCCTTAGTTGGGGATGATATGAAAAGAAAAATCCCAGTTATTTGAAACCCGGGGAAACACAGGGCACCCCCAGAACTTAGAGAAAAATTGGAGCCTCGGGCAGAGATGATTGGGTTTGGGAAACCCTGCAGGGGAAAGGTGTGAGGGAAAAAGTGTCCCCCCAATTGGGGGGCAGGGGAGACCCGGAAACGGCCAAAAATGGGACATCTTGAAAATCGGTTTGGCTCTTTTTTTGAGAAAATTTTTCATTTAAAAAAAATGAATTTTTTTTTATTATACTCCAAGCGCACGGATGAGACCCGAGATTGCATTGCGCCGAAGTCTCCATAGACTACATGGGAGAAATAGCTCGCGCTCGTGATTGGCTGGGATAGCCAAGCCCCCGCTAGCTCAGCCAATCAGCTCTTTTCTGCATTTTTACTGTATTTTGAACTGTCCCGCCTTTGATTCTGATTGTCAATAGTTCACCATAGGTTTTAATGGTTCACTGCCGCTCCTATTCTGATTGGCCGGTTTCTGCCGACCAATGAGAATAGCTTTCAGAATTTGAATTACTGTATTTCCGGCAATTTCCAATATCCTAATTCTTGATATTGCGCCGTTCTAGATTTTTGGAAAGTGATTTTTTTTTTATGTATTTTTGATTTTTGAGGTTTGAGCTCTTCTCTGAGAATGTTTTCCAACTTTATAAAGGCGATTTTTTTATTCATACTCCGCACGGACATCTTTAATGATTTCTCGCTGTTTTCCAGCCTGTCTCGAATCGGAATACATGTGAGGCGCAGTCCCGCACAGCGCCCATGTCCCCACACTGCGCCCATGTCCCCGCACTGTGCCCCACACACTGGCGAGGCGCATGTATGAGTGCACTACCTCGGGCGGCGAATCATAGGCGCAGCGCCGCACTGCGCCTAACTCCCGCACTGCGCCTCAAACACTGGCGAGGCGCGACGGACTTTACATGGAATGTATGAGCGCGCCCCGGCGCCGACATAAATCAGGCGCATATTTCGCCGGAAAACTGCTGGAAAAGTGCGCCCCGACGGGGCGAGATTCATACATGTCTCCCAATGAGTGTAAAACCACTTATGACATAGGAGATCTTAGGGGTCTAATAGGGATTACAAGACCATAGAGAGGAGTGGCTATAAAACTTAACCTTTAATATATAGTCTTAAAAATAGTAAACAATAACAACAAATATGTTTGCCCCCTTACAAAAAGCAAACACAACATCAGAATATGTTTGCTCATTCAACCAGAGCCAAGGGACCAATGGGTTAATGCGGCCCTATCACTACCCTGGAAAGGACTGCAGGTCCCTAGCCTGACACACACAACAGGAATAGCGCCCTGATAAGGGCGATCCTGACAGGAACCTGACCCTGTTAACACTTACCCTAAACAATAACCTATCGGTCCCATCCCAACATGTTTCGATCCTCCAATATTGATCGCCTCAGGGGATGATAAAGAGCTTAGAGACCTTAGGAAAGAAAGAGGCTGGCAAAAAAAGCCTAGCAAGGGCATAGAGCCTGGGTATACTCACAGAACTCCCAAAGAAGACAGGAGACGTGTAAATATCACAGGAAAACAAGGCATGAACCTAGAAGGGCACTGGTTTCTAATTGAAACAAAAAATAACCCAATGTAAGAAAAACATGGACACATAAGTATATACATAGGCAAACCCTCGAGACAATTGAGGCGTAGAATAGGAGAACACCTGGGTGACATTCGTCATTCCAGGGACACCACTGTGTCACGCCATGTCAGAGCTGAACATGGGGGCGACATCAACTGCCTACCCTGGTGTGGAATCGATCACATGCCATCTTCAATTAGACGAGGCAACATTGACCAACGGCTACTCCAGAGGGAGTGCTTTTGGATATTTACTTTGAACACAACGACCCCCCATGGATTAAATGAAAATCTGGACTTTAGTTGTTTTTTGTAAAAATTAAATATCAATCAACATACACATCTCGATCTTACTACTCTAGAGCCTGATAAGTTTTGTCTCTCTTTCTTCCCCTTTTATCCTTAATGAGTCTTATGCACCTGTCAAAATATCGTCTTAATGAGGTATTAGTGTTGTCACCATACACCTAATCCTTATCCTTGCTGGACTTGTACATTGCTGCAAGTACCGGCGCAACCTCTGTTGTGTGCGTTACTGCTCCAGCGGACGCACTACAACTTGGGTTAGACCTCACGGACTTATTGTCCGTGATGTCATTCGTCTAGCACATGCGCATGCGCCACGGTTGCTAGGGACGCACAAGCTTTTTGCTGGGCGTCATGACGCGGACGCTCCTGACGTCACTGGAGCGCCGCGTTTCTTATTGCCGTCCCTCATGGTTGTTCGGCGTCTCATTCCTCCGGCCACTGCCGGGACACCTCCACAAGGTGTGAGACGTGCAGGAATTTATTGTTTGCGGTCACGTAAGTCTTTTACATCTACTAGCCTTTCTGGTGCGTATGTACTTATGTGTCTATGTCTTTCTTACATTGGGTTATTTTTTTTTTCAATTAAATACCAGTGCCCTTCTAGGTTTCATGGCCCTTGTTTTCCCTGTGAAAAAATTTACACGTTCCTGTCTTTTTTGGGGGAGTTCTGGGGAGAAAAACCCCAGGCCCCTTTCCCCTTTGGCAGGTTTTTTTTTTGCCACCCTTTCTTTCTTTCCTAATGGTTTCCCCTAAGCTCTTTATGGGCCCCTGAGGCGACCCAATTTGGAGGATCAAAAACATTTTTGGGGAGGGGCCCGATAGGTTATTGTTTAGGGTAAGTGTTAACGGGTTCGGGTTTTCCTGTCAGGCCCGCCCTTATAAGGGCGCATTCCGTTGTGTTTGTCGGGGCTAGGGCCTGCAGTCCTTTTCCGGGGTTTTTGTTTAGGGGCAAAAACCCTTTTTTCCCTTGGCTCGGGTTTTGAATGAGAAAACTTTTTTCTTGTTTGTTTTTGCTTTTTGAAAAGGGGGGCAAACATATTTTTTTGTTATTTTTTTTTCCCTATTTTTAAGAAATAAATTAAAAGGTTAAGTTTTTAAATAGCCACTCCTTCAAAGGGGCCCCTTTTATTTAAAAATTTGGCTTTCTGAGGTTTATTTTTCACATCCACTTCTCTAGGGGGAAATTTTTTGGGTCTGTCTAATAGGGTTTTTAAAAAAAAAACCCGGGTTTCCCCGTGTAAGGCCCCCCTTTTGGGGGGGTGGACTTTTCCCATTTTTAAAATGGGTTTGGGGGCTATGGAAAAATAACCATTGGGAAACAAGGGTAAAACCCCCGCTCCGGGGGGGGCCCGGGTTTAAACCCCTTTAATTTAAATCGGACGATGGGGGGTGAAATTAACTAAGAAAAAGGGGGGAGGAGATCGCCCCTCCTGCGTCTTCTGTCGGCGGAAAGCAGCGCAGGATCGCACAAATCCGTGAAAGTTTCCTGCCCTCTGACAGGACAGCCCCGGAAGGCATGGAATCCCCTTCCCGGGGTTGTCTGTAAAGTCACGACCCCCGGGCCGTGCCCTTTTCCCGGATTTTTGGAAAATGACTTTTTGCATAGGAAACCAGCCAAAAGCAAAAACATGAAAACTAAATTCCTTTTTTAAAATGAGAAAATCTAAAGACTCTCATTAAAATTCCCCAAAGGGGAAAAAAGTAAAATAAAAATGTGAAAAAGTGAAAAAAAGAAAAAAAAAGTGAAAAAAAAAGGGTAAAACAAAAAACAGGGAAAAATAAAAAAAAAAAAATTAGTTTTCCCCCCCTTTTTTCCCCCTTTAAAAAACCCCCAAAACTCCCCCCAAAAAAAATTTAAAAAAATAAAATTTAAAAGAAACCCATATTTGGCGGCCCCTTGCACTATAAATCGTCATTTAATTAAACCCGGGGGGTTTTGAACGGGGGAAAAAAAAAAAAAAAAAACAATCAAAAGAATTAAAATTTATTGTTCACCCCGAAAAGAAACAAAAAAGGGAATAAAAACGATAAAAAACCCCCCCTAGAAAGCCAAAGTTTTTCCCAAATTAAAAAAACGCAGTTCACCCCGTCCCAAAAAAAAATCCTTTTTAAAGGCTCGGGTATATCAGAAAAAAAAAAAAGGGTTAGCCCTCAAAGATAAAAGCATAAAATTGTTTTCCCACACAAAAACACTTTTCTTTTTTAAAAGTGCTTCATCATAAAAAAAAAATATATAAAAAAAGGGGTTTTGCAAATTGGGTTGGCAAACCCAAAAAGGGTTTAAAAGCTAACTCTATCACGGTACTGCACGGTGGGGCCCTTTTATAAAAAAAATAAAAAAACCTCCCTTCCGGATTCAGAAATTTTCTCCACCCGGGCCCCTTTCCAAAAAATGGATTTTAAATAAGCGATTTTCCAAAAAATAAACCCCTTTAAAAAAAATTTTGTCAATTAAATCCCCCGCAAAAAAAAAGTCTCTAACCACACTCCAAGCACAAAAAAAAATGAAAAAATTTATGGCCCCCTCAAACTAGGGCGATGAAAAAAAACGTATTTTCCTTTTGAATAAAAGTTTTTTTATTGTATAAAGAAAGTAAAACATAAAAAAATATCCCAAATTGGGGAAAATCGGTGTAATCTTTTTGGGCCCTCCCTATTTAAAGCAAACCATGTCTTTATAAAACCGTCCCCCAGGGGACCGCTATAAAAAATAAAAAAAAAAAAACACTACCAAGTTTTGTGTATTTTTTTTAAAAAAATCTCAGAAAAAATTTAATAAAAAGTAAAACCATAGCATATATGCCCCCCTAATGTTTACCAATAAAAAAATTAAAACTCTTTCCCGAAAAAAACAAGCCCCATACACAGCTTGCAAACAGCAAAATAAAAAGTTTTGGCTGTCAAAAAAGGGGCCCAACAAAAAAACAAAATTTTTTTTATAGACAAATTTTACTTTGAAAAAAAGAAATTTAAAACAAAAAAAAAACAATAAAAAAACCCTATACATTGTTATTGAAACGACCCCCTTTTAAAAAAAAAGTTATCACATCATTTACACGGCCCCGGCGAAGTTTTAAAAATTAAAAACTCAAAAAAACAATGCCCGAACAAACTGCTTTTTCCCCCCCATTTTCATTGCCCAATGCTAAAAAAAAAATTTATGGAACACCTGGGGCATCCAAAAATGCACAGTCCCCCTTTAGATGAATCCCTGATGGGTGTTGAACCCAAAAATGGGGGGGAATTCGGAAAGGTTTCGCCCTTTTTCTGCTACTTTGGGGGCTTTGAAAAATGCACGGCCCCCCCAAATCTGCTTTCCCAAAAAGCCAAAAAAGCGTCCCTCCCTTATACACCCCGCACGGGGCCCAAAACAGCAGTTTTACACCCCCAGTAAAGTATTGCCGAACTTGGAAAAAATTTTTTTTTAAACAAAGTTTTAGGGGTTTTTTTTTTCCGGGGTTTCCTTGTATTTTGAAAAAATTTTTAAAAGCTAAAATTAAAAGGATTATTAAAAAAAAAAATTTTTTTTTAAATTTTTTCCACACCTTTTTTCTAAAAAAATTTTTGTGAATCACCTGTGGGGGTCTATATAATCAATGACCCCCCGGAATTTTTCCTTTTTAAAGGGGGTGTATTTTTCCAAAAATCCCGGTCTATTTAGGGGTTTTTTATTAAATTTTTTAGCACCCAAGGGTGCCCAAAAAAAATAAAAGGGCCCGCCTAAATAAAAATCTTTATTGAAAATGAGACCCCAGAGTAAGTGGGTTGCTCCTCCTTTTTGGGGGTTTTGGGTGACCCCCAAAAAAAGGCCACTAGGGCCACATATGGGATATTTCTAAAAACGCGAGCCCGGGGGGAATTTAAAATATTAAAGTTGCATTTATTGGTCCCCTTTTACCGTTTTCCCAATAAAATAATGGTTTAAATATTGAAAATCTGCAAAAAAAATTTAAAAAATTTTTGGAAAATTTCCCCTTCCCCATTTTTGTTTTAAATTTTCTTGAAAAAAATTAAAGGGGTTATAAAACCCTTCCTAAAAAAAAGGTTGTAAATTTAGAAAAAAGGGGCCTATTTTTTCTAAAGGGGGCGTCATTTAATGGGGGTATCTAACATGCAGGCCCCTCAAAGCCAGTTGGGAACTGGAGGGGGTTCCCAAAAAAAAAAAGTATATTTGAAAAATTTTTTCCCTTTGGAAAATGTGAAAAATTTGCTATTTAAATTTCTAACCCCTCTAATGTGTAAAAAAAAAAAAAAAAAAGAATTTTAAAAAATTATCCCAAAACCCTTAATTTTGCAATATGGTAAAATCCCTAGTTAAAAAAACTATTTTGGTGAAAAATTTTTATCTGTCTTTGGCACCCCAAAAAATTTTTGGGCAACTTTAAAAAAAGTTTAATTTTTTCCCCAAAATTTTCTTTGGAAATTTTGAAATTTTTTCACAAACAAAAAAGGGGATTGTATGGTTTAAAAATTTCTTTAAAATTTTAAAAAAGCACAATTTTGCCGAGAAAACAATCTCTGAATCACATGAATAGGTAAAAGCCCCCAAAAAGTTATTCTTTTTTAAATTGGACCGCTTGTAAAGTTTTAAAAAAATAGGGCTGTGTCGGAAAAGGTAAAAAACAGGGGGCCCTTTAAAGGGGTTAAAAACATAGGGAAAATATAAAAAATTTAAAAAATTTGAAAATGTTGCTATAAGCTTCTACCCCCCCCCAAATTAAAAGGTTGTTTCCCTACCAAAAAAAATTAAAAAATCTAAAAGGGCCCTTCCCAGAGTCTTAAACCCCCTCCCTCTCCCCCTTACAATGTTTTTCAAACAAATTTCTTGTACTTTATTTAGTCTTCCTTCTCTGCACGGGGAAAACAAAATTTTCCGTTTAAAAGTTGTATCTCCATTTTTAAAACAAAAAAAACCCAGTTGATTTCTCTGTCCTTGCCTTTATTTCCCCCCAAACTCAACCCCCCCAAACCCCCCTTAAATTTGTTTAAAAAGCTTTCT
>JAODAL010065233.1:0-18328 GCA_025379985.1 Phyllomedusa bahiana | reverse complement strand
GTTTTGAACTGTCCCCCTTTTCATTTGTTTGGTTAATACTACTCCATGGGTTATAATGGTTCACTGTCGCTCCTATTCTGATTGGCTGGTTTATGCCGACCAATGAGAAGCGCTTACAGAATTTGAATTACTGTCTTTCCCGGCAATTTTCGATATCCCAATTCCTGATGTAGCGCCGGTGATGGCGACAAACATGTTGTTAGTGATTTTATTTATGTATGTTTATAGAAGGTTTTAGCTCTTTTTCAGATAATGTTTAACACCTAATAAAAACGATTTTTTTATTCATACTCCATGTCTCACGGAGCTGAGGTGTATTTCTTTTGCGATCTTATATATTTTTCCTTTAATTTTAAATGATCCACTTTTTCTATCCATTTACTCGTTTTAAGACAACTTTTATATTTATCTTTATTAATGAAATAATTTTATAGACAACTCATTTATAGTATTGTACACTTGGAACAGTCGACCCAGAGCACCTTTTTCTCCATTCCATTAAGTTCTCGCTTCACTTCGCCTCCTCCTGCTCATTTAGATCACATTCAACTAGGTCACTTTGCCGACCCAGGATCATGCATGTCGGAGTATTCGAATGTGATGCGTCCCGCCCCAGAACGCCCACGCCGCGCCCATTGTACGCGGTTAGGTGCATCCGAAAGTGGCGAAGGTTGCGCCTAACACCGCATCACTGCGTCCGACATTGGATTCGGACCGGTGAGGCGCAGTTTCCGCCAGAAATCGGGCACAAATCCCGATCATACATGTCGCCCTAATTTACAATAAGATAATACCATTATCTCTTTTTCTCTCCCCTTTATCCATGTTGGTGATATCTTTAAACTGTAATATATTTTTTTTATTTTTCTGACTATAAACTTTTGGGCACCATTTCCTAGTGTTTACATCACATTAACCCTGTACTTGTCATAATACTGTATGCTGACAAGCAGTACTGTTAGGAATGTCTTTATACATTTTCCTATGTAAACATATCATTGAATGCTTTAATAATGATAATGTATATTATCTACCTTTACAGAAAGTTTCTCATTCTCTGCTCACTTTTTCTTCTATTTACTTATTGATTTTTATGTATACAAAGTATTGTATGTTTTTCAGTTTATCTTTCAACAATAAAGCTCAAATGGGTGTTCCGGGGCCCTAATAATGTTCATTTGTATTTTGGGGTATGAGTGAAAATAGAAGCTAAGTTATAGTGTTAAATGTTCAAAACAGTACAATTATAAAAACAATCTGAATAAGTATGGCTTGTTTGCAGAAAGACTCCTCTTTTAAAAAAGAACATAGCATCATGGCTTACGTTTGAAAAGTTGCAAACGGCAAGACTGTGGTAGAAATCTCTTTTGGACAGATGACACTAAATTGATGAAATCTGACCATAATGCACAGCTCCACATGTAGAGAAAATAAAACACAGCATAACATCATCTCACAATTACTGTTACACACAGTGGTGAAAAGTTAATGCTTTGGGCTTGTGTTGTAACTGCAGGACCTAGGCACTTTGCATTTATTGGGACATATTTATTAATACTGTCTAGTTCTTAGTCTAGACAGTCTACTTTATCAAAACTATTATAAATGTGATGCATTTTAAGACAGTCTTGTCTAAATTTACATTGTCTAAGCTTACACTCTTCTTCTAGTTGGATTACTGGAAGTCAATAAATGCTTTAAAATGCTTTAAAATTGTGTTGCAGTTTTGGTGCACACTGATGTACGCAAAGTTATGCCACTTTTTGTGGTTCTCAGGAAGGTCAAAGTTTAGAAACTGTCCCTAAAAAAAATAGGGTGAATGTATATTTTTTGTGCCCCCGGCAAAATTTTTTTTGCCGAATTTTAGGAGAATGCACCCGAATTATAATAATAATAAATTCTTTATTTTTATCGCCAACAAATTTTTCCCCAGCACTTTACAAATTCAAGGGGAAAATTTTCAGCATTACACATTAAAAGTACTTACAGAGAGCCAAGGTGTGAGGGCCATGCTTTTGAGAGCTTACAAAACTTTTAGGTTAGGGTGAAACAAAAAAGGTGAGAATGCCAAGTTTACAAAGGGCCAGCCCCCATTTTTTTAAATAGGGGGTGGGTTTTCAGAAAATGGATGAACTGCCACCCAGACATAATCATATCAGATAATGCCTGTGAGTGCCCAAGGGTAGGAGTGACAAATGTGTTGATAGCAGTTGGGATTTGGTAGGCCAGACGAAAATTTTTCTCAGGGCCCTCTTTAAAAAATTAGGGTTTTTTTGGGTGCCTGATCGCCCCCGGGACAAATTTTTCCAAGAATTTGCCGCACGTGAGAAAATCTTGGGGAAAGGGATGGGGGGTTCGGATTATTGATGATGTAACCTGATATCAGGGAGGGGAGCGGGTCGGAGGTAGACAGGACGGGGAGGTGATGTAGGGGTTGCAGCGCTGTGGAGAGCTTTATGGGTGAGAGTGCTGAGTTTATACTGTATCCTGTACTGAATGGGCAACTGGTTCATTGACTGACACAGGGTAGAGGCATCAGTATAGCAGTTGGGAGAAAGATGAGCCTGGCTGCTGCATTCAGGACAGATTGTAGAGGGGAGAGTTATGAACCTGTTCGACTGCGGGTCATAGGTTTAGCATTTTCTACCTCCAAAGGGACACTTCTGGCTCAGGTAAACCACTTTTAAAGGTTTTCCTGATCTCAGGCACATTAAAAAGTGCTGTGGGCGCTTTGTAATGTGTGTGATATTGGAGTGTACCAGATTAAAAAATATAGCGAACGGGGCTGAAAAGACACCAGACTTCTGGTGCAGCCCCGTTCATACATGTTGCCCATAATAAATGGGATGAAAGCATGTTCACCAGTATATTGGCAAAAAATTGCACCAGAATTCTGGTGCAATTGAAATAATATACCATTAACGCCACTTTGGTACCCCAAAAATCTAGAGTAAGGGTGGAACCCCTTTTGCCTTAGAACGGGGTTTCAACTTGTGCATAAGAAATTCCCACAAGTATTTGCAAGGGAAATGTTTCCCTTGAATTAGTCAAAGGGGCCCAAAAGAGTGCCAAAAAATTTCCCCAAAAAATGACCCACAACACCTGAAATTGATAAAGGAAAAGGAAAAGGACCAATTCTTTAATTTGTTACCCAAAAATTTGAAATACCATGAATTGCGCAAAATGGATCAACAAGGAGGGGGGGGGAACTTTTTTTCCATTTTTTCTAGCTTTTTAATTTTCTTCGATGAGCTTTGGGCAACAATTTAAAAAGGACCTCATTTTGTTTCCTTAGATGAAAGGGAATCCCGTTTTTTTTTTTTTTTTTTTTTTTTTTTTTTTTTTTTTTTTTTTTTTTTTTTTTTTTTTTTTTTTTTTTTTTTTTTTTTTTTTTTTTTTTTTTTTTTTTTTTTTTTTTTTTTTTTTTTTTTTTTTTTTTTTTTTTTTTTTTTTTTTTTTTTTTTTTTTTTTTTTTTTTTTTTTTTTTTTTTTTTTTTTTTTTTTTTTTTTTTTTTTTTTTTTTTTTTTTTTTTTTTTTTTTTTTTTTTTTTTTTTTTTTTTTTTTTCAAAAAAAAAATTATTTTTTGAAAAAGTACGCGGGTTTGAATGGGATTTGTTTGAACCAAAAAAAATGCCAAAAGCTGAGGCCCGCCTGTGATTACTGTTGAAATTTAATGGGTAACGACCCATATTTGGAAAAATTTGAACCAAATTTGGGAAATAAATATTATTTTCCCCCATTAAGCCAACCAAAAACTTCCCTGTACACCAAAAACTTCTAGAGTCAAATGTGAGGCCATCTATCCAACAGTTAAAGCTTGGCTGAAACTGGGTTATGCAACAGGATAATGATCCCAAGCATAACCGCAAATCTACAATGTATTTGCTGAAAAAGGGAAGAATTCAGCTTCTTGAAATAGCTCAGTCAAAGTCCAGACTTTAACCCTATTTAAATGATGTGGCAGGATCTTACGAAAGCTGTGCATAAACAAATGCCCACAAACCTCAATGAAATGAAAATGTTAAAAAGGAGAGAGGGCCACAATTCTTTAATTATGTGATAACCCAATAAAATCATATAGGAAATGATTGCTTCATGTTATTGCTGCTAAAGGTGGTTCTACAAGCTTTTGACGGGGGGGTACTTAGTTTATTACACATGGCTTTTCTATTTTGGCTTTTGTTTGATAAATATTGAGATGATGAAACCTGTCTTGTGTTATTGTTCATTTGAGGTCAAAGGTACCTAATTTTAATACCATTTAAGGACCAGATCTTTTTTATATTATGTCCTAGAATGTAAAGCTATAAAAAGTTCAGAGTATGTACATTGGGTTGCAAAAGTATTTGTACCCTTTGAACTGTTCCTAATTTTTAAGCATTACAGTCACAAAAAAAAATTCATTTTGTGTAAGTAACACAAAGTAGCGAGTATCTGTGAAGTGTATAGAAAATTATACATGTTTTTCAATATTTTTGTTAACAAAAACTGTGGTATGCATATTTATTCAGCTGCCTGTACTCTGATACCCCAAAATAAAATCCAGTATGACCACTTACCATTAGAACGCTACTAATTAGTAAATAGAGTACATCTGTATTCTCAGTATAACTACAGCTGTTTTCTAAAGGTCAAAGATATTTTTTAAAGAACATCAGTGAACAAACAGCATCATGAAAACCACAGAACTCACCAGACAGCTCAGAGTTAGAGTTGTGGCAAAGTGTAGTAAGGGTTAGGTTTTATAAATTTGTCCATACTCTGGACACGGAGCACTGTTTAATACATAGTTTGTAAATGTAAAGAATATTGCACAACATGGCTGTCCACCTAAACTGACAGTCCAGATAAGGAGAGCACTAATTAGAGAAACAGTGAAAAGGTCCAGGGTCACTCTGGAGGAGCTGCAGAGATCCACAGCTCAGGTGGGGAAGTCTGTCCAAAGGACAACTATAAATTGTTTACTTTACAAATCTGGCCTCTATAGAAGAGTGGCAAGAAAAAAGCCACTTTTGAAATGGACCTTCAGTTATGAACACCTTTGCAACCCACTAAAGGTGCATATAGTGCATGTTTATATAATGTGAGACTCACTCTCGTCTAGTCGACATCTTGGACAGCTCATGGATCTCCACTTTTGGTAAGGGATTTAGGACACACCAATACTCCAGCACCAGGCTTCTCTAAAACTGGCCTCAGACAGCTTTATTCGGGTACAGGAAGAGAGGGCAACATAAATAAAATCCTAAGCAGGACCGAACATATAAAGACCATATCTATCTGTGGTCTGGCATACCGCCAAGCACCACAACCCACGTTTTTTTTACTTTTACCATCCACTGCTGGTTAAAGCGTCCTGAGGTCAGCACCCTGCTTGGCTCAATCCTGGGGGTAAGAGCCCTCTTCTTAGCTCTGCTACTCCAAACTCTATGTAGCAACCACACTCCCTGATCACCTGGAGTAACAGGCTTTCTATAGACCTCCATAAACCTGCCAAAAATCTGTCCTGGAACATGGAGAGTAGGCACCCTCCCAACTAAGAACCATCCCAGATTAGCTGAAATAGCCATATTAACTATAAACAAATGGCAAACACTTACTGTGGTGGACAACATACATGAATAGATCCTACCCCACCAAGGTTGAGTAACCTTGGTGACATGTCGCTTGCAGGTATCCTACTTTACTCCACCTAGTGGCAGAAACATGTGACCGTCTGAAGTTGCTTTGCCACATATTGCCCCCATTTGATAAAGGGCCTTAGGATTTTTTCACCTTGCACAGCCTCCCTCCAGGGTCAAAGCTCTTACTATGGGGTACCTTCTCATACCATTCTTGTTGCTTTCATTTTCTCTGATGAAGCACCCCTCTTTCCTTGGAGAATTCACTTTTCACCCACCTGTTCCATAACACCGTAGAAGTACATATCACTTCCTGCTGGACAGCACTGGAGTCAGCCCATGTGCATCTTCAGATGCACATACTAAATTGTCCACATACAGCTCAGCCTTGTGTCCATACCATGCACTCACCCCACAACGGGCAACAGACAGTTCATAGCCACTTACTACAGATGGCACAAACCATGCACACCCTGAAACAAGGATGTCACCACCTTCAGCACACATGCTGACATTCACATAGTTAATACTTACAACTTCAATTCTTATGGATAATTTCTTAGTGGCAGTCTTATCACTGGGCACCTTTTGAGCTTCTGACTGACTGTGTTTAACAACCCACTTTCTACTGCACCATATTGATGTCTATTCTAAGAGAATAGATCACTGGGTATGCGATTCCTTTGGACCACCGTGAGCGTAGATGGTAAAGCTCTCAGTAGTAACCGAAGTGCTGGACAAGGACAACAGGTGCCGATATAGATGACAGGACACAGCAGGTACAGCAGCAGATATAACGGACTGGTGCAGCAGCCGGAAACAGCAGGTATAATACTTTAGGAAGTGTAGGATTAACACAGGTATGCACAGAACAGGTATAGCAGCAGGTAACCAGCATCCAGGGGTCAAGCTCGCTGTATGTAGACAACTACGAACTGACGCCTGAGCAAGAGCAGGAAGTTCCTCTTATAGCCAAGTGTCATAGGTCAAGAGGCAGGTAATTGGGACACTGTCCCTTTAAATAGCAGAAGATTGGTGTGCGTGCCTTAGAGGGTGCTTGTGTGTGCACAGGCAGCCAGAGCAGATGGGTGTGAGTAGGATCTCGGACAGGTGATGGACACCACCACGGGAGCAGGGGCAGGAGCCAGGACAGGTAAGTATACAAAAGCTGAGGCAATAGAGGACGCTGCCACCGTGGCCGGGACATGGCCATGTCCGCAGCTCAGCATGGAAGCTGCGGCATGGACCGTAACAGTTGAGACATCTCCTCCACAAGTGAAGTGAACTGAGCTGGACTACAGGTCACAGTATGACAGCTCTCTTCATCATTTGCACTGCCACAATCCTGATCTCCATCACAGAGCCACCGATCTGGAAAATACAAACCATTGCTGCACACAAAATCTGCCTCAGCACATGTTTTCTTTACACAAGTAATTTTTATTACTCCCATCTGAAGAATCTTCATCACACTTCCACACTGACACACTACAACAACCATTCCCACACTGCAACTGAGACTCTTCACAGAGTGCTTTTTCCCCCAAAGTCAATAATCGGCATATTCACATTCTTAATACTAGTCTTCTCATACATAGCAGCAGAGCAATCATTTTCATGGTTTGCGTTCTCCTTTTATATGTAACACACTTGCCGTGTTCACAGCAGAGCATGAAAGCACCTCTCTGGAGCCAACAAGAGCAGAACATAGCAGATGGCTATCTACCACAGGACACACATCAGCTTCTGCAATACCCTTGTCACTGTTAACCACGGACTCTAGGGATGCACATGAGCTAGTCTGCTCTATGGCTGGGGCTGTCATTTCTTCAGAAGCTACTTCACCCTCTGCATTTACTTCACACATAGCCCTGAGATCCATGACCTCCTGGGGCAGACCTGAGTTTTTCTCCTCTATGGCTATAGCTGTAGCACCTTCAGCAGCTTGATCATAGTTATTGGTTACTTACAGGTACATGTTTCCCATTAGTATCATTTTCAATAGACAACACTGCATGTAAGACACAAAGTCCAGCAGACTCTGCAAGTCCACTAATAGTCCCACTTCTTTCAGGACTTTTCTGGCTGGGCAGCGTACTGTATCTTGACCTCCTTTTAGCCCAGCTAAGTCCTCACATAATCCAAACACAAGTTTGACAGTCTTAAAACAGGTTGCACCAGTAACAGGAACAGTCTTCTACTGCTGCAATCGGGTCTTCAAACTTGGGATGATGTGCATGCGCATTCTAGACATCTCTTGGTGACAGTTTACGTCAAACAAGCGTGGAACTCCACCCACCAGTAACTCCTGGGCTCAGGGCTGCATCCTCTCTAGCCTCCTTTACAGAGGATACTCATGCACACAGCTGTCTGCATGGTGGCACCTCCAACACCGCTGCTCTTTCTGGACCATAGCACCCGCCCTCTGCTGTCGAAGCTGGTTGCCCTCTGCAAAGGTAGTATCCATTTAACTCTGAAGTTCCATCTGTTCAGGAGTTACGCCATGCTGGGGAGAAAGACACAGCTCTTTGGAATCTGGACTTTTCCTTCTGCAGTAGTCAGGTGGTTGCCGTCAGCAACAGACTTTCCCACCTGGTTCTGTATCCAAGTGTGACCAAACCATCTCCGTTAATCCCAGACTTGCCAGAATATCGGTCTTCAGCTTGGAGTACTGTATGGTTTCCTAGAGGGGCACATCATAGTACAATCTCTGCATTTTTACAGTGAGAGACAGCCCTAGGATGTCTGCTTACTGCTCAGCTGGCAGTATTTCATGTACAGAAATCCATTTGAAGCCTGCAAGGAACACCACTACATTTTCTCCTGCAGTCATAGCCTTACACACTGCCATTTGGATTCTCGGGGTTGCACTTTGCGGTCTCTTTGACCCAGACAGCTTCTGTCAATGTGGCCACCTGTTGATCCAACAGTTTGTTAGTCTCCTGTAGGGCCACTGTATTCATGTGTATATATACTGCATGGGCCCGATGCTCCTGGGTACTGGCTTGCTGTTTGGCCATAGCTTACACCAAGTGGGCATTTGCCTGCTTCAGGTACTTAACCAACTCATCCATGGTCAAAAAAATTTCTGCAGGAATGTAGTCTCTTCAAAGCACAGTCTCAATACTTGAGTGTGACCTCCTTCTCTCTAGCCAAAACAAAATGCACTTAGGCTTGATTAGTTAGCCATTTCGTTATTACTTATTTCAAATGTACATAGTCCATGATAACTTTCAGATAGAAAAGTGAGCAATTCACAAAAAACAGTTCTTCTGGCTATTGACTCTCAATAATGTGATTCAATTAGACAAACCAATTTCCTAGCTACAATTCGGCTGCCTTTTCAGCTACTACACAGTGGGGGAAATGAAAGTGGGCTATTCTTTTCAGAAAAGTAATATAAAATTTTTCAACATTAGTCCGTATTAGGGACCTATTAAAAAAACCTAAGCCAAATAGAAAAGAGACGGGTTTATACTCAAGTTTAGATCCCATAGAACTTTTTGTCGGCCCCAAATCCACCTAGACTAGTGAGGAAGATGTATGAAATGAGTGGCGCACACTCAGATCAAACTATGCATACTCTATAGACACCTACAAAACCCCTTCCTGGAAAGGGAACAGCACCCACCCAAAACCTATAGCTGTTCCAAAAAAACCCACCCACACAAACCGCCCTAGCGCTATTCTAGCCGCACTCAAGTGTCACTGACTCAAATAGGGCTTTTCCCCACCGAGCCCCAAGCCTCGGGGGCGCATCGCCAAGTCTCGGCTCAATCCACTGAGGGCCCAAAAACACGGCTCCCCGACACATCCCCAAAAATGTATATATTCTTAAGTTATGCACCATCTTTGGGGAAAGCGTAATTTGTCATTTGTGCATCTGGCCCTTGGTGTCGGGGACTGCCACTGCGACCATAACTGCGGCTTTTTACTTTACCCTGGTAAACACTGTCCTTTATTTTAAATTTTAATTAAAATCCCTGGGCCAACCCGTGCCAGGAACTTTCCAGCACTCTGGGTTAATTTTCTCTCGGTGATTTTAAAATTCTGCTTCCCATCACCCTGCTCTGTTTCCTCCCCTTCCCTTTTTTAAGTCACCACTTCCTTTCCTCCTTGCCTGCAAGGTTTTTCCCTTTTAGTTCACCTATCTCTTCTGTGGTTTTTGTGCCTCCCTGCCTTTTTTGGGGCCCCGGTTATCCCTTTTGTCTCCTCCTCTTACCGTGCTCCCCACTGTTGCCACTTTGAACCCCCCCGGTTACCCCTCTTTTTCTCACGTCTCGTACCTTGGCCCGTACGTTTGCCGACTTAACCGCCCGACTACGCTTATTGTTCTGTGTTGTTTGTCCAGTCTGGTCGCACCTATATCAGTGCAGCTTCAGCCTTTTGGGTTGGGGGGGCCGGCCTATTAAAGGAGTCGGGTTCCCAAAAGGCAGGGGCAGGGCTGGTCAGAGTCAGGGCCCACTTGTCTGTGTCTGTGTGTGTGTCCCTGACCAGTCCCTGACATTATAGTAGGCCCATATTCTAAACCCTCTCACCTGCGGTTCAGTATGAGTACTGACCTGTCGGTCTCAGACCGCCTGGATGAGTTAACCACGTAATTCCAGAGCATGGCGGGCCTTATGTCCCAGATCTCACTTCGACTGTATGCGATGTCTACTCCGGCTCCTGATCCAGTTGTCCCGTTAGTATCCGTGCCCTCTCCCTTGTTTTTTGGGTCAAAATGTACAGCACAAACCAAAACTGCGACTTCCTGACTGTTTCGAGGGAAACCCTGATAAGTGTCGGACCTTCAGGGAATCCTGTCGCCTATTTTTCCGGTTCAACCATCTTTCCTCAGAGGCTGAGAAAGTTGCCATGGCGGTGTCCCTCCTCCAGGGTCCACCTCAAGATTGGGCATTAAGTATGCCTCCTGAGGCCCCAGAGTGGAAATCGGTGGACACATTTTTTCTAACATTGGGCCATATTTATGATGACCCTAACCGAGTAGCGTTGGCGGAAACTCATCTCTTATCCATCCAGCAGGGTCATCGCATAACTGAGGATTACTGTTCTGAATTCTGCCAATGGAGCTCGGTAATTGGGTGGCCTGATCCACCTCTGAAGATCCTCTTCAGACAGGGGCTGTCTGAAGCTGTGAAGGATGCTATGGTCAGTCATCCTAGTCCAGAGACCTTAGGGGATTTTATGACCTTGGCCATATCTATCGACAGAAGGTTGAGAGAAAGACGCAGGGAAAAGATGGGGGGGAGGGGGGGTTTACTGGAAAGTTTCGGTCAGATTCCCCTGTTAAATCTTTCTCCGCTGTGTCTGCTAAAACTCCTCTTCCACTCTTTTCACCATCTCCTGCTGCGGGCTCAGGAGTGGAACCCATGGTGTTGGGCTCCGCGGCGGCGGCTATCAGGAGGAAACATCGAGCGGACAATGCCTTGTGTTTCTACTGTGGGGAGTCCGGCCATGTTCTGAGGAGCTGCCCGACCCGGCCTAAGTCACCGTGGGAGATCGGCAAACGCCTGAAGGACAGCAAGAAGGATAACTCAGGCGTACAGGTACCCCTTAATTGGGATAACAAGATTTCTTTGCCGGTAACCTTAATTTCTGGGGCCAAGAGTTTTGTTTGTCAAGCCATGATCGATTCAGGAGCAGCCGTTAGTTTCATTAGCATGACTGTGGCCCAAGCCTTAGGGGTAGAACTAATTCCGTTATGTTCTCCCTTTTCGGTTTCAGGTGCTGACTCTACCCCCTTAATGGAGGGAAGAATAGAATACCGTACCACTGAAATTACGTTGAATGTTGGGTGCCTGCATTCCGAACAATTGTCTTTTTTCGTAATGGAGAGACTTACTACTGATATTATTTTGGGCTTACCATGGCTACGCCTCCATAATCCTGTGCTTGACTGGAGGACTGCTGAGTTGGTTAAATGGGGGGAGTCATGTGGTCCTCATTTAAAGACTGTACAGTCCTTGGTGTGTTCTATAAATGATAATTATACTATGCCCAACTTCGTCTCTGATTTTGAAGACATCTTTGATGAGACCGTTGCGGACACCCTCCCGCCACATCAGCCACATAGTTCCAGGGGCCAAGCTGCCTAAGGGTCGTATTTTCAACTTATCTACCCCGGAACAAGAATCTATGCGTCAATATATCAAGGAAAGCTTGGAAAAAGGTCACATATGACCATCTACCTCGCCGGTGGGTGCTGGTTTTTATTTTGTCGAGAAAAAAGATGGAGGCCTCCGCCCTTGTATTGACTAAAGGGAGCTCAATAAGATCACTATAAAGGACCAGCATCCACTTCCCCTGATCCCGGATCTTTTTAGCCAGGTTGTGGGTGCCCGATGGTTTTCCAAAATCGATCTCCGCGGGGCATACAACCTAATCCGGATCAGGGAAGGTGACGAATGGAAGACGGCCTTTAATACACCTGAGGGGCACTTCGAATACGTAGTCATGCCATTTGGTCTTTGTAATGCCCCAGCCGTCTTCCAACGATTTGTTAATGATATCTTTAGGGACCTTCTGGGTTGTTTTGTTATTGTGTACTTAGATGACATCCTCATCTTTTCCCCCGGATTATGAAACTCATCGGAATCATGTAAGGGAGGTCCTCTCCAAGTTATGTCAGAAACAATTATGCGCCAAACTGTCTAAATGTCTGTTCGGAGTCCAGGAGATAGGGTTCTTGGGGTACATACTTAGTCCTAGTGCTATAAGTATGGACCCACAAAAGGTTTCGGCCATCACACAGTGGGTGAGACCTACTACCTTGAAAGAGATCCAACGTTTTTTAGGTTTTGCTAATTACTATCGCAAATTTATCAAGAATTTCTCCTTGATTGTTAAACCCCTCACTGACCTTACTAGAAAAGGGGCTGACCCCACCTCCTGGACACCTGAGGCCGGACAAGCATTGTTTACCTTTAAAAAATGTTTCACTTCTGCTCCTGTCTTGATCCACCCAGATCCAGAACAACCTTTCGTCGTAGAGGTTGAAACATCTGAAACAGGGGTGGGAGCCGTCCTGTTCCAGGGAACTGAACCTTATACTAATCTCCGACCCATTGCCTTCTTCTCCAGAAAATTCTCTATCGTGGAGGTCAACTACGATATTGATAACCGGGAACTGCTAGCCATAAAATGGGCTTTTGAAGAGTGGAGGCACCTTCTGGAGGGCGCCAGACATAGGGTGACTGTTCTAACTAGAATCACCAATTCAATAAGGTCCAATGCTCAGTCAACAGTCATTATATCACATAAACATGTTAACCAAAAAAAGAATACAATGACAAAAAAGTCATAGGAAAATATATATTGACAATATTTATTAATTCAATAATAAATATTAAAAACTAATATGTCACAAATAGTACAAATTTAAGGCTAAAAACAATTAAAAATAATGCCCATATCAAAAAAAAGGCCTACAAATCACACCATTCCTGAATATAAAAGTCATCAAGGGGTATAACTATAATATTAACATTATATTAAAGTGTCTTATTTAGAGATCAAGTGAAAAAAAAATAGTATATAGACCCATCAAGATGGGCAACAATAAGCCACACCCTCACACACAAAAATTTACCAAGTTATACGGGAATGGAGGAGACACTCCCAAAGGAAGGGGGATACCCGACCGCTTTCGCCAAGCTTTTTCAAAAAGCTTCAGATACCCCAAGAAGGGCTTAAAAAACATAATCACTAAAGAAAAACCCCCCCATTTTTTCATTTGGGCCCAAAAGAAGGTGTAATTAACAAAACAACAAAATCCCACCTAAAGCTGCGCACTACTTTACAAAAATCCCCTCCGGAAGAAAAAATGTACCAAATGAAAAATACATTTTCCCCTTCCATCCCCCAAGAATTTACAAAAGGGGCAAAAAACACAATCAAAAACATACGTGTCCCAAAGGTGCGCGGTGCAGTCAAAAAAAACAAATTTGAAAGCACCATTTTAAAAACTGGAAAAAAAATAAACGTCCATCACCGCATCGCATCATAAGAAAACGCGCCGCGCAGTAAAAAAAACGCCCCCATGACAACTGAAAGTCCTTTTAAAAAACCAAGTCAAAAAATGATGCCATAGTAAAACGGAGCACACATGCGCCCCAAATAAAAAAGGGATAAAAAATTTAAATACTTTTTTTTTGTTAAAAATTTTAATATATGTCACAAATTATATACTTGTTGCAGTGCATGGGGGCAAAAAAAATAAAATTTAAGTGGCTAATTTATTATAATATAAAATATGTGCCGATTATTTTCAGTTTCCAAATGGGAAATAATCGATTAAATCATCAATTGTGTACACAAAAATTTGATTCATCTTTTTCACTCATCCGGTGTAAGCCATGTTTGCGGAGAATGACATCACATCATTATTGAGTACCCATCACCATATACTTAGATACATTGCCATGGCACATCTCCATCTTTCATGCCATAAATGAATCACACAGAAGAATTTTATGGGTATAGAGCTATTCAACAGGCAAAAAAAAAAAAAAAAAAAGGTGAAAGGACAAGGTCATTCTAAATGGGAGAGGTGTAGCCTGAAATATAAGTGTGATGTAAATATTAATATAGAATAAAATTTTATAAGATCATACTAATATGTATGATTAATCTGAAAATTCCATGACCATATTAATATATATCAATAGAATCAATATCAATAGATATCGATCAATATCAATAGATCAATATCAATAGAATTGTGAATAATAAGTGATCACATTATATGACGTGCATACATATTGAAAACCAATAGTAAAATACTTATTAAAACACCAAACATGCCCAAACCAAATAAAGCGAAAAATAGTGTGGGGGGGAGGGGAGGGAGGAATAAAAAAAAAAAAGTGTTTTTCCCTTTTTCTATTCCCTTCCCCTTTCTCCTTCCCCTTTCTCCCTCTTTACATATAGAAATATAACAATACACCACATAAGATATATAGGACCAGAAAAATTATTTTAAAATTAAAAACAAAATATTTTTAATTAAAAACAGTATATAAATCATATATACTGCAAGAAAATAACAGGTCTGACTCAAAAATTCTACAAAAATGAGGAAAAAGAAATCTTTTCATTAAGTCCTTTATGATGAGTATGTTCGTAATTTGAAAAATTCATTTGCATTCCACCTGTTCCAATCGTTGAGATAAATCACCTCCTCTTACACCCAAAGAGACTTTATCAAGCCTCAAAAACGTAGTAGGTGTCCCTTTGCAATCATGTTTCTCAAAGAAGTGTTTGCCACCGGTTTTTCAGGGTTTCAATATCAGTTCCAATGATGATTTTGAAGGTTAGATGCAGAACTATGTCTCTCCCGATGTTCCTGAACTCTGACATGCAATTCACGATTTGTCATTCCTATATAGATTAAAATTTCAAGACATGTAAGAAAAAAAGACAACTCCTGAGGATCTGCAATTCAAAAAATGGACAATATTTAAAATCCCTTTGTCTATCAGAAATACAAAAATGTTGGGACGTACTGACTGAGCACAAACTGAACAGGCTCCACATGGAAAGAACCCCCTTTAGCCACATTATCAAAAATAAATTTTGATCGAGGGGTACATAATGACTTCGTACCAACAAAACACCCAAGGTTTTACTTCTTCTTGCTACAAAACGGGTTTTTTTAGGCAAGAATTACTCAAATCAGGATCTGCATTAACACAGGGCCCAAAATTTTTCAAATACTGACCTCATATTTTCCATTGTGTATTGTGATTGGGCACAAACAGAATTTCACCAGAAGTTTAATCACTAGCCCGAGGGGTCAACAATTTAGATCTCTCACAATTCAAAGCTCTCTTGTATCCTGCTTCAATATGAGCCTCCTTATATCCTCTCTGTCTGAAATGACTTCACAAGACCTTTGCCTCATCCTCAAAAGCTGACATTGTATCACAGATTCTCCTTGCCCTAAGGAATTGATCAACAGGAATCGATGAGACAGTATGTTTTGGGTGGGAAAGAAGACGCATGTAAAAAATGAATTTACAGCGTTCTGTTTTCTAAATACTTGTGTAGTAATAGTCCAGTATCCAATACTTGTAAACCTACATCAAGAAATCCAACGAGGTCCGACTGATGACGATGTAAGTCAAATATTAAGACATTAGAATTAAGCTCTGTCAAAAATAAATCCAAATCTGCCCGTGACCCCTGCCAAAAAAAAAAAATATCATCAATAAACCGCACCCCACGTAAAAAAACTGCCATAAAAAACCCCAACCCCAAAAAAAAAAAAAAACAAAAAAAAAATTCCTTCCCATGGGCCTAAAAAAAATTTTTGCAAAAAGGGGGGGTTACAGGTGGCCCCCCATTGCTGTTCCCCCGTGTCTTAAAAAAAAATTGGGCCTTTAAACGTAAAAAAAATTTGTGATGAAAACACTTTTTCCAAAAAAAATCAAAAGAAACCTCAAATTCTCGGCCCAAAATTTTCCTCATTTCAAAAAAAATTTTTTTGGGAAAAGGCCCGGCAAACCCAATTATTTGTATGCATGTTTTAAAAAAGATTCTACATCCCATGAAATTAAAACAAATTTTCCCCAAAATATAAAAATTCCCAAGTGGGTTTAAAAACAAAAAGTCGAATCCTTAAATTGTATGAAGGCAAATTTTCCACACAAGGACGGAATAATAATCCAAAAAAACGACAAACATTCCTTAACTACCACATCCTGAAAACAATTGGACACCCTGGAGGTAAAGCTAAGTTTTTAGGGACGGGGGAAGTAAATTTAATGTAGGCACATTGGGTGGGTGTACAAGAGCCCATCAAATTTTTGGTTTTGGAATAATACCATTTTTTAAATGTGTTTCCCCAAGGGGATTTATCCAATTCCTTTTTAAAGGGTTTCAAGGGGGTTACAATCCAATTTTCTGTAACAACCTAATCCTTAAATTGGGTCTTTTAGCCCCCTTCTACTTTCCCCACGGGGCCCAAAAAACCCTACATTTCCTCCTTTAAAGGGGCCCGTTTAATGACCACTTTTTTTCTTTGACTTCAATTCATGCAAAAAAAATCCTTTTTTTTTTTCCCCAAATTATCATACGGCCGTTTTCCCCGGAAAATTTTCTCAATTCCTAAATAACAAAAATTTACAAACATGCCCAACCATGATTTAATGCCCTTGGGGAAACGTTTTTGGTTTTTGGGGGCTAATTTAAAAGGGAAATTTATCATTACCTAATTTTTTTTCCTTTGGAGAAAAGATTCTTAAACCCGACCCCTCCATCTCCTCCTGGGCTGAAAAATTTCAAAATACATCATTTTTTAAAAATTTTTTCTTCAATAAAGGCCTTCCCGGGCCAAAAAGAAAAGCATTTTTAAATTTAAGGGGAAAATTTCATCAAAACCAAAACGGGAGAAAAAGAAAAACCCAAAGAACAAAAAAAATTCCAACTTCATCAGGGGAAAATATCGGGACATTTTAATTACCATCTTTCCCATTCGTCGATGTCTCGAAAGGGAAAGTTTTTTCTCTTAGTTGGAGTACTTCTTACATCAATGTTTTGGGTTCTAAGCCCCAAACTCCTTTTTTGAATTGATCGGATGACAGGCGAACTACTGCCCAAAATATAGGGACTCAATCTGACATAGATTTATAAATTTTCCTAAAATTTCCTTTTAAAGTTTTTTTGTTTTTTGGATAATCCACAACTCACTTGAAACTTTTTGGGATTTAATACTCGGTATCCCCTCCCTTTTTTCTAACTCAATTCATCATGATTTTGAAATTTAACAAGTTTAAATTCACCCTCAAGTTTTTCTTTCATTTTTTTCCGTAATTTAGAAATTTTTCTGTCAAGACCCTCCAATTTGTTTTTTTTCAAATCCAAATTTAATTAAATAAAATCCGAGAACATAATTTACACCTTCTTCCCATCAAGACCAAAAACCTAAAACACCCAAAAGAAAAAGGGAAAACATTTTTAATCCGAAAACCCAACGGGGAAACAAAAATTCCTTTAGTAAGTATTGTTCAAAAGGCAGCTTTTTTTCCCCACCAAATCGTGAAATTTTTCCCCCTCAACAAATTTTTAAAAGGGATTTCTGCAAAGTACCATCTCAATTTCCCCAGAGGAGTCAAACCCATTTTTCCTAAACCAAAAAAATTTTGAATATTTTTGGGGAAAAACCATTTACCCTCACTTCCACAAAAATCTATATTATAAAAAGGACCACCAAGAAAACACCCCAACTAAAAATCACCAATTCAAAAGGCCAATCTCATAAACAGTCATTAAAATCACAAAAAACATGTTAACCAAAAAAGAACACAAGGACAAAAAAGTCATGGGAAAAATATATTTTGACAATCTTTAAAAATTAAATAAAAAATTTTAAAAAACTAATATGCCCAAAAATTATTTACAAATTAAGGCTAAAAACAATTAAAAAAATCCCCTCATCAAAAAAGGGGCTTTTAAAAAACACCCATTCCGGAAATAAAAAGTCATCAAGGTGTAAAACCCTTTATAAAATTTAACTTTAGTTTTAAAATTTCTTTTTTAAGATCAAGTGATTAAATATATATAACACATAAAGGGTCCCCCAACAATAATGCCACCCTCTCACACAAAATTACATTACCAATTTTTTAAAAGGAAAATAGGGATCACCCAAGGGAAAGGGGAAACCCTTTGCCCTTTTCGCCAATTTTTCCCTCAAGATTTCCCA
>JAODAL010065232.1:0-18329 GCA_025379985.1 Phyllomedusa bahiana | reverse complement strand
GACTTCATGCCACTGCTCTCAAAGGCTATCGTGGTGCATAGCTAGACGGCAACTAAGACTGAAATGGAAGTCTATCCTATTTAGTGATGAGCCCCACAATATTAGCCAGATATTGGTCTGGAGATCACATGGCCAACACCATGAAGAGGCTCTCACTGTAACGGGTGAGTGGGGAAAGCGGGTAGTGGACCCACTGGACCACTGCCGGGCTTGCTCCGAGGGGGCGTAAATAAGTGGCCATCGGGTATGTGCATCTTCACAGAGCCATTGATGTTAAGGTTGGCTGACCCCAACAGCCACCAGGTGCTACCTCAGAGCAGTCCCCAGTAGTGGCAGCTGACCAGACAGGCCAGAAGTGCCAAAGCTAGGCACAAACAGGATAAGGGAACAAGATACAGCAGACTAGGAGTAGATATGTGCAGGTAGAGAAAGACAAGGACAGGACTAAACGGATGCCAAACAAGAAGGTTAAACAGAAGCCAAGGCACAAAACAGACTGACTGGAAATAACACCCAGAACAAGATCAGAGACTAAGGCTAGGACTCAGGCAAGGGAACAAGGCAAGACCAGGGCACAAACACAGGCAGAGAACAAGGCAAGGAATCTCACAGACATGGAAACAGGGACAGCAGAAACAAGCTAGGAACTAAGGCATAAACACGGCAAAAAAGCTCACAGTCAAAGGTGCAGACAGACACATGGAAAACAACATGGAGACTAACCAAACATAGAGGATACCACCAGGACACCAACAAGAAGCCAATACACAGGAACAATGGACAACATGACACAACAAGGATCAGGCAGGAAGTGTGAGGAGAAGCAGGATTATAAACCCACAGGTGGAATGGGATTGGCAGAGGAAACCCAACCCCGCTGCACACTGTGGGAATAAAGGAAGGGAAGATGTGGCCGCCGCCCTCTATAGAGCTACAAGGAATAGGGCAGCAGCCAAGATGGAGGAGCAGCATGGCCAGCAAGAGAATGCCGCACAGCAATCCCAGGTGAGTAAGCAGCGGCTACAGGAGCGCTCACAGCGACACTGCAACAGGAAACAGATCTGCGATAGGGACATAGGTACGACTGCGGTTCGCAGCAGAGGCCGCAGCGTAAGGACAGGAACGTGGCACGGACCCTGACACTCACAAGGGAATGTTACATCGGTCTTACTCCCGTGATGACAATGTGGGTTGGTAAAATGTGTGGTCGCTGGACTCTAATAGTTTTCATTTCAGGTATCAAAGAATCCAAAAAGCTGTTTTTTGTTAGGACAATGTCAGGCTGCACATTGCCTGTCTTGCTCTTAACAACCTTTCTTTATGACCTAAATGTGCTACCATAGCCTTCAGCATCTCTGGACTTGCACATCTGAGATGTCATTTGTCGGCAATTGCAAAGTAAGCTTTTAGCCGCTATTTGCGTGGCCCAAGTGAATTCAGCGCAGATTAATATTTCTCAGACAGCCACTGATGGCATGCCAAGTCGTGTAAGTACTGTATGTGTATTTCTGCATGTGGAGCTCTTACTCAATGCTGAAAACAGTTAATATGTTTTAAGTATTTTGTTGTCTTTTATTTTATCATAATTCCGTAATTCTAAAATTTTTCTGTGTTGCATTTTCAATGCAAAAATTGTCCACACCTCACAAACTTTGACAGCAGTGTTTTAAGCATGATAAAGGCTCTTTAGAGAGCTGAAATGTCTTTTAGGATACTAAACTTCTATCAGTACCGCCGTCATTATTGAACATTTATGTCTATCTGTTCATATACAAAGTATGTCCGCAGCACAAACATTCAGAATCTAGATTACATATAAAAAGAACCACTTAATATATACAAACAGGCTTTCAAATCTATAATGGCACTTTATCAAGCCACCGAGTAGATACAAACATACAGTAGAATATTATACATTTTGAAAAAGCAAAACAAATCTGTACTAGTTTACATATGCAAAAAAACTAATATGTTTTAAACAAATTGATGCAGAAAATTATGTTTTAAAACAAATAAACGTATCTTTTTCATTGTTTATATTAATTTATAGTTTTGATAACTAAAAAAAAAACAAATAAGGGTATATCAAAATTGCAAATCTTTTACATGCATGAATAAAATCTCGTACTTGGAATTCGCAGTCATGTGCGTGATATATATATATAAAAGTCTATTTACTTTAGTGATTGGAATATATAAATGCAGGATAATTATTTGGTGCTGTAAGTTATAGAATTGATCACCCGGTAGATCTAAATAACGGATGTTTTTACTACTTAATGTTGATCCTAGAAAGCAAATGTAAAAAGTGTAAAACTGTATTGTTTAAGCAGTGTGCAAGTTTTTAAACTTGTTTGAACAAATTGCTCCAACTTTAATAAGTGTTAAAATACCTAATCTCTTTTCAATAGTTTGACCTAAGATGAGAAAAGCAAAGAGATTACATTCTTTGATTTTAAATTAAATGGATTTCACTAGTAAATTGGATTTTATTATGTTCTGTAAGAACATATTTGATAAGGCAGGCTAGCTTGCCTACAGTACCTTTATTAATTGATGCAGATCAGAAGAGAAGCTTCATTTCATGCAACCTTTGAAATAATCATTTCAAATGTAAAATGTACTTTTGCATAACATATTTGCTTCACCAGGCCTGTCTATTGATAGTGATTAAAGTGGATCTGTTCTTTATAAGTATGGAAATGTATGCCTTAAGCATTACATTATCAATGAAAGAATCTAGCTTTCTATTCAATAGATGTATTAATCTATTATAATAAACCAATAATAAGAGAACATTTCTTCAATGAGTGTTTCAAAATAATAAGTATTATAAATAAGTCTTATAAATAAAACTCAACAGTTTTTTGTAACTTTTTCTTTTAATGTTATTTTATTTTAGTTTTACTTACCCCATTTATAACTATGGCTTCAGCAATTTTCTAGGTTCAACCAATGTTCATAAACATGAAGCAATGTGGATAGTTATGTAGCTCCTGATTTAGAAAACACAATGGAAATATGTTAACATGTGTATAAAGTTGGTCAAAAAGATACAAATTGCATCTAATTTATCAAAAAGGTTCACATGGCCTAATAACTTTCTATCATTTTAGGTCAAATAAATGTATTTTTTTTTCTTTTTACCCCCTAATGGCTAGTGTACATTTACATAACTATGTCGTAGCTGAAAACCGTCAAGGAAAAGTTCTAAAGCACATAATTAATTTGGTGAACACCCCCAGTGTCTCTGCCAGACAGAGAGTGCTAGCACACAGATACTAAATCAGATGAGTTAAAGCCATCATGTGACTTAAATAAGTATAACCCATGGATTATGTAGTTTAAAATGTATTTTGCTTTTCCATTGTGTGATACCTTGGCTGTTATTAGTTTTCTACAGTTAGAAATGAAAATCCTCAGGTTTAAATTATTATCATCAATGGGCTTCAGTACAGTGCAAACTACAGCCTATGTATGGTGTTATTACAGAAGACAATAAGCGCTTGAAGGTTAGAATTGGATTGAAAATCGAGAACTACCTTTTGAGAGAACTGTAAAAGCAGTTGGCAGGGCATTAAATATTTCTTATTTAGCAGATAAATACAACAACACATAAAGACAGCACAATATAGGAGAGAAGAACCTTATATAAAAGAAAAAGTATTTAGCAATAATATTTATCCATAGAGGTAAATAATAAAATTCTGAATGGCTGCAGACTCAACTAGGTGTAAATTACTGTATAATTTTACCATGAACTCAATTGTCATATTGTTTGCAGTAAAATGTTAAGAAGACTCATCAACTTTACCCAGGCAGAACTTTATAATTTAATGTTTGAGCTCTGTAACTGGAGGCAAAGGATATGGTGCTCTGACCCATTAAAACATATCATGATATCAACACCTTGGAACTACATTTATTTTGGACGGAGGCTACCACATTTTCTGTTTGTTTTAGCATGACTGTATGACTGCTGATGTTTACTTTTTCTGTTGTTAAAACTTTATAAAAGGATTGTCCCATCTGGCTGTTTTCATATCTTCTTCAGGCTTCTACTTCCTGTGCAGGCTTTGAGTGGGTCTATAGCAGTGAATAACATTTTAGCTTTTCTAGCTCTTATTCCTACCCTGTTTCCCCAAAAATAAGATAGTGTCTTACCTAGAAGCACTAGGTCTTATTTTCAGGGGGTGTCTTATTTTTCCATGAACAAGAATTCACATTTCATTCATGAACAAAAACTCATGTAAAGTGTTGAAAAAAAAAAAATCAACATTTATTAATATACTGTAGTCATATCATCACAAACATTCTGCATAATCAGCCAAACTCTGAATTCCATCAATAATTTCTTATGATTCTATTTCCATGTACTACAATCAGGTTTCAGGATTATCATCCCTCTCCAAACCCTGAATTTCATGGTGAATTTCTTGTGACTCCATTTCTTTTAGAATCATTGGCTCCCATCTCTCATGTCTAGCAATAGCACTTTCCTTAAATAAGAACCTCTTGTTCAGGTAGCCTCCCATACAAGGTAAATGGGAGGCTACCTTTTATGCTATCTAAATAATCTACTAACACTAATGTATTGCATGGGGGGAACTGCAGCAATGACTCCCGCTATGTCTTATTTTCAGGGGAGGCCTTATATTTCTAAGCTTGAAAAAAATTGCATTAGGTCTTATTTTACGGGGATGTCTTATTTTCAGGGAAACACGGTAGTTGGGCCTGTTGGAGGGACATTGATAATGATAGGGCTGTAAAGGACAATGACACTGTCTATGCAGGAGGTCTGTATAGAAATAGGAGCTAGCAGAGCTTTGTTTGTCATAAAAGGAAGCTTCTGGTAAGAGAGCAAAACTTACATGCCATCAAGACATACTGTTCACTAACCCTATCTTTGATGTAAATACACAGATATGTGACTTGCAGACCTGACTCAGAGATTGAGAAGCTGGTACAGTGATGCACATGTAAACAGCTTTTTATTTCATCAATATTACAGGTTGTTACAGTTAAAAACAATCCAAATATAAAGGTTAAATCCATACCTCCATTAAATTAGAATGTGTAATGTTCGTATGCTTTGCTTTATAATAATAATCTTTATACATTCTAGACTTAGAACCAGAAGGTACTAGTATTCCTGGAAATGTGTATAACTAATAAAGGCAGCATTTAGGCTGAAAGCTTTTTAATCAAGTACACATTTATTGATTTAAAAATATACCTATCCAACTAGATTTACAATGTTTCATCCAAAGCATGGTCATTTCTTAAAATAAAATAACATTAAGAGTATTACACATAAAAGTTACATTATTTGCACTGTTTGAGATCAGTTTAACATGGATAAACATAATATCACTGATACGAAAATAATGATGATGACGACAATGGTAATCACCATTACAACAGATTAGTGATAGGAGGGTAATATGGAATAAAAGGGTTGTGGAAATGCATGGAAATATTGAATTCTGTGGCATCTATTTATAATGTATTTGCTACGTGAAGAATACATTAAGTGGTATGGATCTGGTATTGCAAATCATCCTTATCAATTGCCGTTCATTGCGAAAGCCAAGGAAACAGGCAGACCAATATCTTTATCAACAGACAAACCCTTTAAGGCTCTGTTTACATGACAAGGATTTCTAGTCAGATTCCACATGGATTTTGACTTGAAATCCTTGTTTAAATCTAAAAGAAAACGATTGTCATTGACTTCAATAGAAAATATGTGTTATAGTTCATGTGACGCATATTTTTGGTGCCCAGGTTTCAAAACTGATGCAGGGTAAAAAATCTGCTCATATTACATGTGGAAAATTACTATTGATGTCAATGGGCAAAAACATCATGCAATATGCGCCCCAAACATTTGTACGTCATTTATTAGTGGAATAAGGTTAGCCAAATTGAAAATGGTGAAAAATTAACTAGACAGTTAAAAAACAGCTCCCTTAGATTAATGCAAATTCTTTCATTGAACAGAAGTTTAAAAAGTTAAATTTGTTTCCCTCAACTAAAAGAACTCACTGAGAAAACTCTAAAATATAAAATTGAAGGGGAGCAAACATTGTAGACATCTGTTGAATCTTATTTTTACATCTCTTAAAATGAGGACAAACAATTTACAAAAGATTTACAAATATTTCAAGAAAAACTAGCTTATAACTTTGAAAGGGAAAAAGTTGAACATCTGACGGAACCCTCCTCATCCGATCCCAGGGAAAATAATTTCTTATTTCAAAAATTATTCCTTAAATTTGGATGCTTTACGCCACATTTATTGTGTTTTTAGACTCTTTTGTCGTGTCCAACAGATTGGCATGACTTCAGTGGAGGAAGGTATGGATGAGCAGAAAGGGATATAGCTTAATGTTCAACACCATGGGCCATGTTTTTGGTATACTTGTTGGCACAAACTAAGCCAGAAAATAGTGTAAATTTAGACAGAAGTGTCTAAACATGCAACATATTTTTAGACCGTCCAGTCTAATTTTACACTGTCTAAAATTTAGACGTAGCAAATATGCAAATCACAGATATGGTAAACAGTGTTTATTTAATTGCATACATCAAAGATGAAGGCAGATAAAAAATGGCATGTGTAGAGTAAAAAAAAATTATAGAATCCCTCAATGTTGAGAAAATATATGAAATCACTGTCACGGACGCTGTGAACTACCTTGCGTTTTGTAACTGGCATCTCTAAAAGAAGTACCAGTGCAAATCAAAAAATACCAGTTACTCTGCAGTTAAAAGAGAAAGTGCTTTAAGACCTCAACAAGCTTTTGTACCTGGATAACTGAAATAAAGCATGACTATAAGAAAAGATTTGCAAATTAAAACAATGGAAAGGTATAGAATTCCTTAGTGTTGAGCGATTATTATCGACAAAGTTGAAATCGGCACGGTATTTACGTTGATCGGATTTTTTAGATCACGCGATAATTTAGGTTAAAATCTGTGCATTATCTATTAATATTATCTATCATACATGAAAAAACTTTGAGACTCTCGGTTCACATATTTTGATCAAAAGATGTTTAAGCTGCCCACGACTTTCAACGTGATCTCAAAATCGGGCAGTCCTATCCTATGCTATCTTTACCTCTCAATCGAGCCAATCAGGCCTCCCACCGGGTCAACCGACCTCCATTATTCAGAGAGAAAAAATAAAAAAAACACCCAACCTGCAAGCTGCCCTTCTTATGACAGCCTGTGAGAGTGGGCGGGGACAGAAACCCAAAATGGAAGCACCCCTTCCTTCCCATATAGGTTAAAATCAATGTACACCAAGTATAACATATGTTTCTGCACACAAAAACATTTCTGAAAAAACGTATGCAAACCTGGGTGCCACTGGCAGGGCTGCGGCACACATGTAATTATACATGTACACACACAGACCGCCGCCAGCGGCACATTACTGCAAAAAGGGCAATACACTACGTGGAAATCCCTAAAGAAGCATTTATGCTATCTATCATACATGAAAAAACTTTGAGACTCTCAGTTCACATATTTTGATCAAAAGATGTTTAAGCTGCCCACGTAGTGCCACGTAGTGTATTGCCCTTTTTGCAGTAAGGTGCCGCTGGCGGCGGTCTGTGTGTGTACATGTATAATTATGTGTGTGCCGCAGCCCTGCCAGTGGCACCCAGGTTTGCATACGTTTTTTCAGAAATGTTTTTGTGTGCAGAAACATATGTTATACTTAGTGTACATTGATTTTAACCTATATGGGAAGGAAGGGGTGCTTCCATTTTGGGTTTCTGTCCCCGCCCACTCTCACAGGCTGTCATAAGAAGGGCAGCTTGCAGGTTGGGTGTTTTTTATTTTTTCTCTCTGAATAATGGAGGTCGGTTGACCCGGTGGGAGGCCTGATTGGCTCGATTGAGAGGTAAAGATAGCATAGGATAGGACTGCCCGATTTTGAGATCACGTTGAAAGTCGTGGGCAGCTTAAACATCTTTTGATCAAAATATGTGAACCGAGAGTCTCAAAGTTTTTTCATGTATGATAGATAGCATAAATGCTTCTTTAGGGATTTCCACGTAGTGTATTGCCCTTTTTGCAGTAAGGTGCCGCTGGCGGCGGTCTGTGTGTGTACATGTATAATTACATGTGTGCCGCAGCCCTGCCAGTGGCACCCAGGTTTGCATACGTTTTTTTAGAAATGTTTTTGTGTGCAGAAACATATGTTATACTTGGTGTACATTGATTTTAACCTATATGGGAAGGAAGGGGTGCTTCCATTTTGGGTTTCTGTCCCCGCCCACTCTCACAGGCTGTCATAAGAAGGGCAGCTTGCAGGTTGGGTGTTTTTTATTTTTTTCTCTCTGAATAATGGAGGTCGGTTGACCCGGTGGGAGGCCTGATTGGCTCGATTATGAGGTAAAGATAGCATAGGATAGGACTGCCCGATTTTGAGATCACGTTGAAAGTCGTGGGCAGCTTAAACATCTTTTGATCAAAATATGTGAACCGAGAGTCTCAAAGTTTTTTCATGTATGATAGATAGCATAAATGCTTCTTTAGGGATTTCCACGTAGTGTATTAATCTATTAATATCGCTCCATTTTCGGCGCTTCCTGTCATTTTGGCGGGCCAGCAAATCAGCTTACAGAATAGAGCAGGGTGAGATGTGTGTGCAACGTCATGACTGGGATGTGTATGGTTGCGATTGGCTGGAAAAATCACATGACCTCGTTTTACATAGAACAGCCCTTCCTGTTCATGATCAGTGTGTGTCAGTATCTCAAAGCAGTAGGACGTGCGCTCTGCCTCTGTGCAAACAGCTCAGTGAAATTATTCTATTTGTTCACAGAGACAGCTCTACTTTTAGCTGTGATCCTTAGAACTTAGGTAAATCAGAGATTTGCAGATTTTAGGTAGTTAGGCTGAGAATTTTAAAGGGGCATCTACCGCTGTAAAGTCACGGGGAGAGCAGGGGGGGGGCCCCGCGGGCGAAAACAGAAAAGCTATTTAAATAATAATGGATATTGTGCCCCCAGACTTAGTGTAGACATTGCATTGTAATAGCTTTATTATTAACAGTTTACTGTTGATATATTACTTGGATATTTGGAAGCCTGAACTTATATTAGGATACAGATCTTTTCTAGTAACTGCAGGTCTATTTGTTAGGTGCAAAACTCCACTTTTATTATCAGTATACATTTCAGATAGGTGTTTTTTTTCACTTTTGCCCAGTCCAGCTTTGTTGATAGAGGTACCTTGCAGTTAAATTTGAATCCAGCAATTTTGTAGTCACCACAGGTGAATTGATAGGTGCCAAAATACCTTTTATTATCCGTATACATTTCAGATACGTGTTTTTTTCACTTTTGCCCAGTCCAGCTTTGTTGATAGAGGTACCTTGCAGTTAAATTTGAATCCAGCAATTTTGTAGTCACCACATGTGTATTGATAGGTGCCAAAAATACCTTTTATTATCCGTATACATTTCAGATACGTGTTTTTTTCACTTTGGCGCAGGCCAGCTTTGTTGATAGAGCCAACTTGCAGTTAAATTTGAATCCAGCAATTTTGTAGTCACCACAGGTGTATTGATAGGTGCCAAAAATACCTTTTATTATCCGTATACATTTCAGATACGTGTTTTTTTTCACTTTGGCACAGGCCAGCTTTGTTGATAGAGCCACTTTGCAGTTAAATTGGTCCAGCAAAATTTTGTAGTCACCACAGGTGTATTGATAGGTGCCAAAAATACCTTTTATTATCCGTATACATTTCAGATACGTGTTTTTTTCACTTTGGCGCAGGCCAGCTTTGTTGATAGAGCCACCTTGCAGTTAAATTTGAATCCAGCAATTTTGTAGTCACCACAGGTGTATTGATAGGTGTCAAAAATACCTTTTATTATCCGTATACATTTCAGATAGGTGTTTTTTCACATTTGCCCAGTCCAGCTTTGTTGATAGAGGCACCTTGCACTTAAATTTCAATACAGCAATTTTGTTTTGATTTGAGGGATTTGAGAATAGCTGTGATTTGCTGTCTTTTAATAAGAGACGTTCAAAAACTCTTCCATACCTTCTCAAATTTTATCTTTCTGAACATGGAGAGAAATGCAGGTGGTAAGCGAGCAAAGAGGGGGGTAGGACATGGAGGTAGAGGTGCGAGAGAAGGTGTCCTTCCGTGCTGTCGACAACAGCAAGCCAGTGGATTGTGGGTTTTGCAGGACCATCAGGCCTGTCAATGCTGGGTCAGGGCCCTGTGAATCTCAGTAATGAACAGCGTTCGCCAATCTGTTCTTCAGTGGTTAATGCAAACCTGCATCCAGCAGTTTACCTCCTCGTCCTCCCAGTCACGGCCACAAAATGTCATCATCAGCATCATCAGCATCTTTCCGGGCATGAAGCGAAGGCAGCCCAAATGTCAACTCGTGTACCCACCATGTGGATAATCCATTTTCTGAAGACATTTTGATGACAAAAAATGTGGTTGGGTCAGAAGGCATGTTAAAAGATCAAGAGGCCAAAGACGATGATTGTCTTGCTCTGACGCCCCAGTTACTGATGCCATCAGAGGAGGAGAAGGAAACCGGTCAATCGGCCCAAAAAACCCCAAACGGGGTCGGCAATGCCTTGCCCGTCCCTCTTGCTTTTTAGCCCGCAGCTCTTGGGTGCAGAATGTCAGGACGAAAGTCACCTGTGGGTTGATGATGATGATGACGACATTGCGGATCCAACGTGGTCTTTTCAGCAGAATTTGCTTGCGAGCGCTTGATCATGGGGGAGGAGGAAGACGATGGGGGTAGTGTCAGTAGGGTCCTCCTCAAAAAAAGAGAGGGCGGTCGCAGAAGTCCGTGATTGATTTCCGCCAGCCACGATCAGCGCAAAAAACCCCTCCTCGTTATCGCCGTCAAAAAGGGGCCAGGACCTCTCAGGACCTCTCAAGCCTGGGCCTTCTTTGAGCAAGCCTCTGATTCACCCAGCGATGTCATATGCCGCCTTTGCCGAAACGCATTAGTAGAGGCAAGAATCTTAGGTGTTTAATACCACCAACCCCCCCCCCCCCCCCGTTAGTCACATGCAGCGAATGCATGGTTGAAATGGAGGCAACACTTGGCCAAAAAAGGCCAAACCGACACCCGGCCTCCAACCACTGTGACACCCTATGTCTCTGCCTCCTCCTCCGCCACCACCAAGCGTTCCACAGCTTTTGGCCTTGGAAATGTTGCCTTTCTGTCTGGTGGACACAGATGGGTTCCGCCACGTCTGGCCCTTGCCCCCCCCAATACCAGTTCCCGAGCAGGCATTTTTTGCCGGGAAAAGCGCCCCCTGCCTGGCCACCCACGTGCATCAAAAATTTCAAGCGTTTTGTCTGCATTGGGCCAGCAAAGTCCATCTGACCCCGAACGGGGCTAGTAAGCCGGCCAAGGAGTTTAATCTCTGAAGCTTGGGTGAGGGGGGTGGATGTCTTGGGGTGACGGTGGCTCTCAGGTGGGCACGCTCTTCAAAACCGCAGGGATGGTGCAGGGTTTTCCCCCCCAAGGTCTCTGGTGGCATCCCGTCCCCAGAAAAACCGGGCCCGTGTTGAAATTAATCTGTTTGGGAGGTCCACACACGGGTCAGGAGCTGTGGACGGCTCTCCGCAACGAGACCCGAGCGGGTGGGTGCTAAAAAACCTTGTGCCAGGCAAGGGTGGTGTGGTTAACGGGTGAATCGCTGGCCGTCCTTAAGATCGGTGGCTGGAGACATCCTTGCCTGGCAATGTCATGCCCCTTGTCGCCCAAAAAATTTCTAAAGGGTTACCCGGGTTGGACTGCCTGCTGGGAAGGGTCGAGGTCTGAGTTCGAAACTTCCCCCCTTCGCACCTGCTTTGTCCCGCCTGGCTCATTGCAGCGTCAGCTGGGACTCCCCGTAAACCCGTCTCATTGTTGACGTGGAAACACGCGGGAATTCCCCCCTCCACATGCCCCAGCGATTGTGGCGAGCGCAATGCCTTTAGTAATACGAAGGGGGAACAGGGGGGCCTGACAAGCAGGGTGCGGCCTCGGGGTGTTGAGCTACCGAATTGGAGGCAGGTGAAAGGGTTGCAATCCTTGCCGTTTTGAAGAACCCCCAAAATGGCAGTGCGGACGATGCCTTGTCAGCATGAGCATTGTGGTGATTTATTTCGGGAACGATGTTGGCACTCTGAAACACAGGTCCCCCCAGCGACGGAGGAGGGACGGAAACGAGCGGCCAGAGCCTTTCTCTCCGTCAAATCCCAAGGCCCAACATTTTCTCAATTTTTGGTCTTCTTAGGCAGTGGTTCGGGGCCCAGGGCTAGTGAAGGCGGCGCTAGCTCTCAGGGTGATCATCGAGGCAAGTCAGGGCTGTGTTGCAGCTGTCCCGGAAAAGCGGGGGAGGAGGTATTCTAGACCCCGACGTTCCCGACGTCCTGCCGGGGAAAGGGTTGGCGCGAATTTGAGGCGGAGGAGGAAAGATAGGAAGATCAGTTTGCTAGTGCCCCGCCCCAGAGGCTTGGGAAATAAGGCTCCATCTCTCACATGAGTGCTTGAATGTCCCATTTCCCCCAAAATGACCTCCTTAAAGGGCATCAAAATAAAAAAGTTATAGGTGGCCCCCTCCTGGACCCCCGGAAAAAAAACAAAATCGCATTTCCCCACCCCCCAAATAGAGAGTAAAATGCGGGAAATGGAGCCCTTGTGTTTGGGATCAACTGGAGACATGTGTTGCGTCGCTTCACTTTCCCTTTAAATGTCACGGGGAAAAAAATCAGCAACGTGACAACCTAGAGTCCCCAAGTACCCGTAGCGGCAGCGCAGCAGGTAAGGGGGGAAAAAGCTAATGGGTGATTTCTGCAATCTTTATTTACCCCCCCCCCAACGCTGAAAATGCGGGCCCCATCAAACACACAGGACTAGTTAAGATATGATGCAGACTATCTGCTTTAACACCGATGTTTTTGTATGTGTTCCGGACCCAATAGACTTTGGGTATCCAAAATGGCGAAGGGCCCCGGCTCCCCACGCCATAGAGGTGTTGTCCCCCCCAGCAGCCAGCTCATATCTAGCGGACCTTCGCACACGGGAGGAGTTTTTTGAGAAAAAGCACCCGGTTTCCACAGATAATGTGGTCTTTTTGCTTTATCAAGAAAAAATCGGGCATGGATCTCTGATGAAGTTGTGGCCCAATTCCCGAGGTCACGATTAGTTGCCGTTCTACTTCACATTCCCTTCAAACAGAATGGTCTTTTTAAAAACTTTTTTTTAAATGAAAAATTTTTCTTACTGCAATTTTTATTCTTTTTCCAAAATTTTATTTTTGGTTTTGCTGTGGGAGACTGTAAAAGACACAAGGTTTCTTTGAAAAACCCGTATTCCATTTACTCCTTTATCTTAAGAAGTTTTGTTTGTAATGGTTTTGAGGTCGTTGCTGTGAGATACAGCTATAATTATGGTCCTTTTGGAATAAAAATGTGGTTTCTAGTGCATTTTCCCCCAAAAATTTTTAATAGGGGCTGAGAAGTATATTTTAAAATTTTTTTGGGGTCATGTTGTGTTTTACGAATAATCATGGCCCTTTGGAACAGAAATGTGGCTTTTGAGTGGCATTTTTCCCTCACATTTTTAAATGTGGCTGAGAAGTCATTTTTTATAATTTTTGGGGTCATGCTGCTTTGAAAAGCAGTAACCCTACGGGTCCTTTCTAAAAAAAGTTGTTTCTAACAGACTTTGTTCTTCACAATTGTCAAAAGTGGCTCAAGGGTCATGTTTTGAATTTTTTTGGGGCATTTTGTGTGAAATGTAGCTATCTAAGGTCCTATTATAAAAAAAAGTGGTTTCAACAGAATTTGTTCTTCACAATTTTCAAGAGTGGTAAGGGTGTGGTGTGTCGAAAAGGAATAGGTTTGGACACTGTTATGGACACATATTTCAAAATACTTGTTTTTGCAAGATCTTTAACATAGCTAGCAATCCCTGTATTGAGACAACCCATTTAATACAATTAAAAAAGAGATTTAAAGACATGGTGGGGGTTCCATCCCATTTTTAAAAAATGTGTTTTTTTTTTTAGAATTAAAATATAAAAAAAATTCATGTACAAAAATAGTGGTAAAAAAATTCCCCTGAATTGTAAAGGGAGGTTTCGGAAGATTAACCCGATGGGTTTTTCAGAGGACTTTGGGTATGGGCATGGACAGAGAACAAAAAAAGAGAAAATTTTCCCCAGCAGTTGAGTAAAAATGAGAAAAAGAATGCCAAGGAAAAAGGGGCCCCGGGTGGAACAGGGCGTTAAAAAACCCCGTATTTCCAAGTGAAGCTCAATTGGTCCCCACTTATGGAGGGGGAAGCGTACCCAGGTCTTTTATGTGTTCTGAAAAAGGTGGAGGTCTACTCACACTTCTGCCTCTGCTTCAGCACGAGTTTTTGTTGTGCGTATAAAGGGTTTTTTTTCGTGTAAATAGATACGGCGCCAGCCTGGGCTCTCATCGCACCCACTGTAACTCCCGGGCCCCGGCAGTGAACCTGCGTGTTAATAGTGACAGACACTAGCTGGGCTCTCACCGCACCCCCGTAAGTTGGGCCCCGGCGTGGGCCCCCTGTTAAAGATGGTGACGGCAGCACTGGCTTCACCATTAGGGGGAAACAGGAGACTTCAAATTTCTCTAAAAAAAATCAGATTTTTAAAAAGGTGATTTCTGTGAGGTTAAGTTGTTAAAAAGGGGCCCCCGGGGGACACAATTGCACAATTTGAGGCTTAAATTTTTCTGGGTTGGGGTACTAGGGGTCGCACATTTGATCTCCAGGGGAGTCTGTCCCCCAAATCACTGAAGAGGTTTTGGGGGAAAAATGAAACCATTTTTGATTTGGTGAATCATGTCAGAAGCCAGGAGGGCAAATGTCTTCTTTAATAAGAAATGTTTTGGGGTGATTGGACATTTTTATTTCTTATGGGTTGTCGGACAATTTTACACATCTCACTGTAAAAAATACCCTTTTTAAAAGAGGGAGGGGGTATGTTGTATGTTTCACACTTGAAAAAAAAAGCAAAATGATATAATGTAAAAAATATAAATAAAATTCCCTAAATAAATTTTGTAAACAAATGTCAGTTACCCCAAAAAATATACTTAAAAGACAGTCACTGTATAAAATAGATGTGCCCTTTTTGATCTGTGGGTAAACAGGTTTTGGGGTCATGCTGGGGGGGGGCCCCCCCGGGGAATTTAGTCTATGTCCGTGAAAAAATAAATGGTGGTTGAAAGTCCTTTTTCCGTACTTTTTAAATGTGGGGGTATGCAGGGTTTTGGGGTCATGCTGTGGCCAGGACAGGTATAGTCAAAGTCAGTGAAAATAAAATGGTGGGTTTAAAGACTTATTTCCCCGGCACTTTTTAATTGTGGGTCAGATGGTTTAATGGTCATATGCGGCCCGGGCAGGTATAGTAATGGTCCCGTTAATAAATGGTGGTTTTAAAGATCTTTTCCCACCTTTAAAACTTGGGTCAACAGGTTTTAAAGGGCATACTGCGGTACAGGACAGTATATTAATGTCCAGTTTTAACTAAAAATGGTGGTTTAAAGCTCCCTTTTTCCGGCACTTTTTAATCTGGGGCTGCAGGGTTTGGGGCTCTGCTGGGTTTCCCGGACAGGGATATTCAATGTCCAGTTCAGTAAAATGATGGTTAAACATATGCTTCTGGCATTTTTTTAAATTTTTGGGTCTGCAGTTTAAGGGTCATGCTGTGGTGAAACAGGGTAGGGTCTGTGATTTTTTTTCTTGGCTTTTATAAAATAAGTGTGTTGCTAAGATGTAGCACGATCCATTTGGGCTGTTGTGGATGTTAATTCCAGCTTCTCCATCCCTTTTTGGGTTTTAAAAATAAAGGTGTTTTTCCTCTCCATGCTTTTAATGGTATCGGCATAATTATTTCGATATGGAATCTTATTTGAAAAATTCCCATTTTCGACTAGCCGTACGATAGTCAAGTAATGCTCATCACTAAATTTCCCTTTAAAAGGAAAAATCCAACATGGAAAAAGATGTTGGTCGTTTCCAGTCAGTCGCATATAAAATTGATTGAAAGGATAAACAAAATAGCAAACTCATAAAAGGAAAACATACATAGACCAGTGAAGATGTCACAGAGTCAGAATATATATCTCAGAGGAATGTACCTTAAAAATAAAAAAGCACAGAGAAACAAATGAAAATCAAATGGGAGGAAACAGGAGTCGATGTTTGTGATATAACTGTAAGAGATTGACTAAATAAAATTGGATTTACATATATGAAAAACTAAACAAATAGCAACACCTAAACAAAAGGAAACAAGGTTACTTTGAGCTAAAGAGACACGGTCATGGAGTGTAGATTGGATGAAAGTGGTATTCAGTGAGGAATCAAAAATCTGCATTGACGAAAGAGAAAATATCTGTCTGGTGCCATTATAATAACATTTATATTGTTAATTGCCTTAAGAAAACAATAGAATAGTGAAGAAATCAGGCAATACCTTTTAGAGGTTAACTGAGTATATTTGATGATAAGGTTCTGAGAGTACTAGATGTCTTCATCAGGCATGATGTTATACAAGAAAATGAAAACTTATAGACTTTTTAGATATATAAGATGGGGGTCTTCAAAGCATCTTAAAATCTTTAAAAATTAACATAATTCAATATAAGTAGAGAAGTTATTCACAATTTATTCACAACAGGTCAAGAAATAAACAATTTACAAACTTTTTATCTGTTGGCTATCAGGTGGTGACTTGTTGCCCCCACAGTTCAGCCATAGTGGGACTTAGCCTGGATATTGAGCCCATATTGAAATGTTTGCATTAATTCTTATATTCCATTCCCCCCTTCCCATGCATGTCAAGAGGCAGGTGGTGGTCCCGGGGTCAAGTGAGAGATGATTTAAAACCCATCCCAGGGGGCAGGTCTCGAGGCCCCTCGACATTCACCAGAGCCTGCTGCCAGGTAGGATGGACTTGGCTGCAGGGAACTCCCAGGTTGTTACCCTGATGTGGCCAGTTTTGGGGGGCGTAAAGATGAAAAACGAAGTAAGGAGGAATAACAGAGGCAGAACTGGGGTAACGGGAAAAAGAAGTCGGAAGGGCGAGGAAAAAGTAGTCAGGAATATGAAGCAGTGGTCAAATCAGGAAATACAGAATCACAGCAATGCAGGACAAAATCTAGGACAAGAACATCAGCAACTGGAGGCAGGAGGGTTTGGTGTTAAAAGGGGGAGTGGAATGATTTTAGGGAAAGGTGCGCTGTTATTTAAAACTTGAAGAGCCCCCGTGTGTTCCCCGAGGAGGGGATGCAAGTTTAGGCAACAAGAGGGTGGAGTCAGTAAAAGGGGCGAGGAGAGCTGAGTTTAAAGGAGTGGAAAAAGGGGGACACGAGGACCCCCGGGTCCAAAGCAGGGGCCACGGCAATATTGTGACGTCTGGATGGGCGAAATTGATTCTAAAGAAGTGGAATTGTTTTGAATTTAGGAAAAATTTCGGTTTTTAACGAAAACGAAGTTTTGGGGGACTTCGGGGGTGAAAAGAATGTGTTTTGATTGACCAAAAAAGGTGCAACCATGGGCTACATGGGGGGAAAACACTCTGGGGGAAAGAAAGGGATGCCTGCATTACATGTGCGGATGAACCAATAGAGACGGCGGGTTTTTGTGAGTCACGACTTTTAAGTCCCGGGGGCGAGCTGGGAGCTCATAACGCTCTCACGTACTGATGGGAAGGGGCTGCCGCGGGATTGTTACTGAAGAATGATTTTTAACGCGATTTTTGTGGGGTGTCCAAAAAAGTTTTAGTTCATAGTTTCATAGTTTGTAAGGCTAAAAAAGACAATGTCCATCTGGTTTAGCCTGTTTGTGCTAAAGGGTTGATTGAGGAAGGCAAAAACCCCCCAAAGAGGGGAAACCTTGTCCCCATTTTAGGGAAAAATTCCTTTTTGCTCAAATTTTCAATCAGAAAAATCCCGGATCAATGACCCCTCTCTAAATCCTAGTCATATAATTGTTAATTATAGCTCCAGAAATGCATAAAAATTTTTTTAACTCGGTTATTTAATTCACCCGACAAGTCCCCCTTGGAGAGAATTCCTAGTCTCACTGTTTACAGAAAGAATCCCTTTTATGTTTTTGTAGAAAACTTCGTTTCCCCAAGACGAGGGTTGCCCCCCTTTTTCTAGTACAGTCCTGTGTATAAATAAAACTTGGGAGAGATCTCTTTTGACCTTTAGTATTTAAACATATTTTTTATGCCCCCCAAAAACCCTTTTTTTCTCTAAATAAATAACCTAAACTTGCCAATTTTTTT
>JAODAL010065231.1:0-18330 GCA_025379985.1 Phyllomedusa bahiana | reverse complement strand
AAGCTTTCCCCCAACCCCCCGGAAAAAAATTTGAAATCCTTTTCCCTGATCTAATGCATGCTGTGCCCACCTCAGCTCAGTGAAATGGGTAAAAAAAATGCAATTGCTCCATCTTTTTTCTACAGGTGCAGTATGAAAGATATTATCTTTATTCTGCGATTCAGTGTGATTTAGTGCAATTTATTTGAATTTACTTTGCAGCGCTATTTATCATCGCAAGAAGCTTAACAGCTGACACTGGCCAAGTATGTGCCCCCTTACTGACAGCAAATTAGGCACCCTACAAGGCCAAGTGGAGGCCAAAGGATGCACTTGGGCCATTTAATCCTCACTAGGGGAGACATGTATGAAGGGGCTTCGAAGTGAATTGTCGAGTCTCGTTTTCAGTCTATAATGCGCCTGATGTATGATTTTTGTATGATTATAAATGGTGTCTAAAGTTTGGCACGTTAGTAATGCAACAAACATGTATAAAGGCTATAGATAGGCTGGAAATAAAAGAAAAGTCATTAGAATAGCATGTCAGTGAATAGAAACTATGGTGCTGATCTTTCATTGGTGGACCACAGGTCCCAGCAAGACCTATGCTGTGCTGGCTCTTGCTGAATGTAGAATAAAGGGTGAGAGCAGCAAAAGTAAATTTCAAATTTAATGTAGTAAAAATAAAAAAATCTGAACAACATCATCAGTGGGTTATTAAATGTAAAATTAGTTTTAGATTCTATTAAAGGGGTTTTGCCACGATCTAATGTTGATGTGGGATCCTCCAAAATGGGTGTTTAAGCACTTTTCTAAATAAAATGTGTTTACAAAAATTGAGCCTGATAGGCTACAGGCTGCCTTCCCTGCCCTTAGTTTCCTTAAAGCTTCAATTAGATACGACCTGACAAAGCTGCTGGCGGGGCTTGCAGAGCACACTTCTTATCTATGAGGGTGAAAGTTTGGGTAGTTTTTTTTGATAAGAAGCATTTTTTTTCAAGTTGCTTACTTCAGGGAAGAAATTAAGTGTTGTCTTTTTTTTGTATACAGAATCCACTAGTTGTAATGTGATTATTTTGAGTAGATCCCTGCTTTATCTGATGACAGAGAACATTGAAAGAAGCTTTCAAGCTGCCTGTGGAGAAAAGGTGTTGTTTTTTGTAGACAGAATCCACTAGTTGTAGTTTGATTATTTGAGTGAACATTTCACACGATCCCTTATGCATGGCTCTGTGCTCTGGCTGTGTCTCTCTCTCTCTTAGCTCAGCTTGGCTTGTTTACATTTGTTTCTTAGCAGATGAGGCACGTCCTGGCAAAACCCCTTTAATTTGAAATACATTTTTTATGAGATATTTTTATATTATTGGGATCTTAGATTTTTTTAATATAAAATTTATATAATAACATTTTTTATTAAATTTAAATAATTTAATTTTTTATAGTTTGATAATAATCAGAAATCACTTTTTATTGGCAAATCTCGCTCCACTTCGACTCCTCAGGCTCACATTGAAATAGATCTGCCTGTTCGAGCAGTAATGCGCCTAGTTTTGCCGAACCACATTCATATGTGTGTCTAATAATACGAGAGTGGTGCGACGCCCCCAGAACACCCCCTCATGTTAGGCACATTAAAAAGTGTTGAGTCTTACGAACAATGCGCCCAACACATTCATTAGGCACATTCATAGCCAGCTCACTTAGGCGCATTTAACGGCGGAAAAGGGTGAAAAACCTGATTATTCATGTCTCCCTATGTGACCAGCGTATACGTCAGGAGCTTTTCTGGGGTACATGCTAAAAGGACACCACAGGTGTATACCAAGTCTAATCAAATCAAATTTCACCACTTTTTCAAATGTGTCAATGATAAAAACATTTACACTCTGAGGGTGCTTTCACACAGAGCATTTTTTTTGGTGTTTTCTGATGCGTTTTTGGTGCAGAAAGGCACAGGAATTAATGAGGTACATTTCTGCACAAAAAAACCGCGTTAAAAAACGCACAAAAAAAACGCTCCGTGTGAAAGCACCCTGAGGCTGGGTTCATTTGATCCTAAAGGTTTTAGAAAGTTCAATTTATAGATCTAAAACATCTCTCTCTGCTGGAGAGCCGGCATACCATTTGGCCTTCCAGCGGGTGTGATCAAAAGGGATAGTAATGATTGAATGAGAATCTTCGTTGTGGTCTTGTGCACATTGCTTAGATACACTCTGTTGGGGTTCACCTCTTTTGATGCAGGCACCATGGCCACAAAGACGTATATTCCATTCTGAGCCGACACTTTCCAGAGGTGGGATCCGTACCGATCAGACTGGAAAATATTACCAATATGACATCAAAGTCTCCGGTAAGAATATCCTTTTAAATTTGGGGTTCATTGAAAAAAAAAACACATGCATGTTTTATTGCTGCATAGTATTTTTGGTGCACTCTAAAAATCGCAATGTTTGAACCCAGTGGCGTAGCTGATGGAGTTTGGTGGGGGGGGGGGGACAGGCCGTCCAGGGAGGCACATCTTCTAGAGCAGGTCCCGGGTGGCACTTCAGTGACATGGAGTGGAGAGGAGCGAGGCCGCGCCTTAGTACTTAGTGCACTGCCCCAAATCCCAGTCCCAACAGCCGATTCATGCCGCCCTTGCCATCCTGCCAGTCCGAGACACATCATCGGGCAGCGATAATCCTAGGCAGGCAGCTCCTTACTATGCAAGCTCAGAGCACAGTAAGTTTGTAAGTTGAATTTAAAAGACAACCCCAATGGAGACTTTATATGTTATGTGCATAAAATGTGCCTGTAATGTGTATACATTATGTTACATGAGGCAGGCATGCTGGTAATTGCAGTTACACAGCAGGAGCTATGGAACTACGAGTACCAGCATACCACACTAGATATTTTTCAAAACCTAAAGTATATCTGGTGTGGTATGCTATTACATGCAATTCCACAGAATGAGCTATGGCACTACAAGATAATTTTTAAGACCTAAAGCATATCTAGTGTGGTATGCTGGCACTTGCAGTTGAACCATAGCTGCTGTGGAACTAAAAGTACCAGCATCCCACACTAGATATTTTTCAAAACCTAAAGCATATCTGGTGTGGTATGCTAGTACATGCAATTCCACAGAATTAGCTATGGAACTACAAGTACCAGCATCCCACACTAGATATTTTTCAAGACCTACAGCATATCTAGTGTGGTATGTTGGTACTCGCAGTTGAACAGCAGCTGCTGTGGAACTACAAGTCCCATCATCCCACACTAGATATTTTTCTAAGACCTAAAGCATATCTGGTGTGGTATGCTGGTACATGTAGTTCCACAGAATTAGCTATGGAACTACAAGTACCAGCCCCCTACACTAGATATTTTTCAAAACCTAAAGTATATCTGGTGTGGTATGCTGTTACATGCAGTTCCACAGAAGGAGCTATGGAATTGCAAGTACCAGCATACCACACCAGATATTTTTCAAGACCTAACGCATATCTAGTGTGGTAAGCTGGTATGTGCAGTTCCACAGCAGCTGCTGTAGAACTACAAGTACTAGCATGCCTGCCACACCTGCCAGTCTGGCACTCTAGGTGCCACAAAACAGATAAAATGAGAGGCATAAACCTGGGCAGCAAAAGTACTGTGTGAACCCAGCCTAAAAAATTCATGCATTTTCTTACTGTAATGATCTCCCACCATCCTGTAACAACTCCTTGCCTCCTGAAAGTTATACATCTCGTTTACACCTCAAACCCGTCCGGGATCCCTTCAGGTAAGCGAGCGGTTAAATTCTAGCAACAAGCAGAGCGACATTGTGTCATTATAGATTTTATTGCGTGGAATCCGAAATCTCCTATAATTACCCGACCTCACGCTATAATTGTCAGGGCTAATTAGCTGTTTTTTCCATAATCTGCTTGGCCATTAAGAAATGACACATGTAACCGCATGTCCTATACAAAAAAAACCCATAAAAACCGCCAGCATTGATGGAAAGCTCATGTTGGCTGCAGCAGGAGAAAGTTGATTCCTTCTGGTCATGGTGCGGTTTCTGAGATGTGTAGTAGTATACAGGGAGATGGAGGAGGCAGGGCAGTGGCATGCTACAGGGAAGCACCGTGATGGGATAAGACTGCTATAAAATAAGGAGGCGAGGATGTTACCTGCTAATCCTGTCATTTGTGCCTGCGGTCCTGGTGACTAATTTCCATGAACGGAGGGAAATCCTGGCGGAGCTTGCTCTGCAGTGCTTCCCGGGGCTGTCTGTGCTGCAGACTGTCTTCTCCGGACCATTTCACGAATGCACCAGAGTAAGGTTACAGAGAAAAAAAAGAGCTGTCTCCCTGCAGGCTGCACAGGACGGCAAGGGACACACTATACAGAGCAGTGGTAAATCTGTCACATCAGCAGAGGACACCGGTCACAAGCAGCAATTTACCTAATTGGATGGTCCCTGGCTATAATGGAGTGTCGAATAGTAATGCTTCGCTTCATCTCAGGACCTTTCCAGTTGGATCTTACCACAGCGTAGGTGTGAGAAAAACAATAGAAATCTGTTGGTACATGGAAACCGTCAACAAGTAGGTTAGTTGATTTACACAAATGGAAAAAGATACGCCATGGAACTCACTTAAAACATTTGTTCAATTTTACCGCATGATGTAGAAATGTGCAGAATGAAATCTATTGGTACATGGAAACCGTCAACAAGTAGGTTAGTTATTTTAAACATAAAGAAAAATATGCACTATATAACTAGCTTGAAAAATCTGCACCTATATTCCATTTAGGATTATAACCACTGAAAATCTGCAGCATGCCTGGAATATGCTGCATATTGAATGAAATTTTACATGCAAACCATCAACCAGTAGGTTGTGTGCAAAATGAAATCTATTGATACATGGAAACCGTCAACAAGTAGGTTAGTTGATTTACACAAATGGAAAAAGATACGCTATGGAACTCACATAAAACATTTGTTTAATTTTTACTACATGATGTAGAAGTGTGCAGAATGAAATCTATTGGTACATGGAAACCGTCAACAAGTAGGTCAGTTGATTTACACAAATGGAAAAATATACGGCATGGAACTCACATAAAACATTTGTTTAATTTTTACTACATGATGTAGAAGTGTGCAGAATGAAATCTATTGGTACATGGAAATTAAATCTCTTGATCAAGAACGAGAGAAACGGACCCGGCGCTCGTTTCAAGGAAGAAGAAACCCTCGTGGCAAACGGGGATGGATATAATAAAGGCTTTTTATTCCAATTAAAAGTTGATGAAAGAGTGTTAACCTTTAGATCAAATGCAACACACTCATAACGCGTTTCACGTCTCACCAACGCTTCTTCAGATATAGAAGTGTGCAAAATGAAATCTATTGATACATGGAAACCGTCAACAAGTAGGTCAGTTGATTTACACAAATGGAAAAAGATACGCCATGGAACTCACTTAAAACATTGCTTCAATTTTACTATGTTCCACTGGATTGTAACCATTGAAAATCTACAGCATGCCTGGAATATGCTGCAGAATTGAATAAATATGTACCACATAATATTATCTACAAAGAAATTGCACAAACCACAAATAAACACATTAATTCAAAAATGAAATATGGTCATGACCGTCACAAGTAGGTCATGATTACACAAATGGAAAAAGATACGCCATGGAACTCACTTAAAACATTGCTTCAATTTTACTACATGATGTAGAAGTGTGCAAAATGAAATCTATTGGTTCATGGAAACCGTCAACAAGTAGGTTAGTTGATTTACACAAAAGGAGAAATATACACTGTGTTCAATTTTACTACATGATACAGAAGTGCACAAAATAGAAATCTGTTGTTACAGGGAAATCGTCAACAAGTAGGTTAGTTATTTTAAACATAAAGAAAAATATGCACTATATAACTAGCTTGAAAAATCTGCACCTGTATTCCATTTAGGATTCTAACCACTGAAAATCTGCAGCATGCCTGGAATATGCTGCATATTGAATGAAATTTTACATGCAAACCATCAACCAGTAGGTTGTGTGCAAAATGAAATCTATTGATACATGGAAACCGTCAACAAGTAGGTTAGTCGATTTACACAAATGGAAAAAGATACGCTATGGAACTCACATAAAACATTTGTTTAATTTTACTACATGATGTAGAAGTGTGCAGAATGAAATCTGTTGATTAAGAACGAGAAAAACGGACCTGGCGCTCGTTTCAAGGAAGAAGAAACCCTCGTGGCAAACGGGGATGGCATATAATAAAGGCTTTTTATTCCAATTAATGATGTAGAAGTGTGCAAAAGGAAATCTATTGGCACATGGAAACCGTCATCAAGTAGGTTAGTTATTTTAAATAGAAAGGAAAATATACACTGTGGAACTCCTTAAACATTGTTCATTTTACTACATGATGTAGAGGTGTGCAAAATTAAATCTATTGGTTCATAGAAACCGTCAACAAGTAGGTTAGTTATTTTAAACAGAGAGAAAAATATACACTATGGAACTAGCTTGAAAAATCTGCACCTATATTCCATTTAGGATTTTAACCACTGAAAATCTGCAGCATACCTGGAATATGCTGCAGATTGAATGAACTTTTACCTGGAAACCATCAACAAGTATGTTCGTTGCTTTATACAAAAGGAAAAAGATACACTATGGAACTAGATTAAAATCTGTTTGATTTTGCTACATGATGTAGAAATGCACAAAAGGAAATCTGGTGGTACATGGAAACTGTCAACAAGTAGGTTATTTATTTTAAACAGAGAGCAAAATATACACTATGGAACTAGCTTGAAAAATCTGCACCTATGTTCCATTTAGGATTTTAACCACTGAAAATCTGCAGCATGTCTCGAATATTCTGCAGAATATGACCATTTAATGGTTTTTTAGTTCAATTTTACTGCACAGGGTACAAAATGAAATCTGTTGGTATGTGGAAACCATCAACAAGTAGTTACGTACACAGAAGAAAAAAATATGCACTTTGGAACTAGTTTAATAAATCTGTTTGATATTGCTGTATGATATAGAATTGTGCAAAATTTTTTCATCTACATGGTCGTGTCAGAGCTCGTTTCTTGCGGGACAACATGTACTTTTTAATGGCGGCATTGACTGTACCATGTAATGTACTGGGAATCCGAAAAAAAGTTCTGACTGAGGCGAAATTTTGAAAAAAACCATACTTGAACTATTTTAACTGGGGTTATGTTTTTGAATTCAGCCTATTTTTTTCATTGCGTCCATTTTTCCTCCTCGTCTTCCCAAAAATATAACTTTTTAAATTTTTTAATTTACATAGTCGTATCAGAGCTTGTTTTTTGCGGGACAAACTGTACTTTTTAATGGTGCCATTGATTATATCATGTAATGTACTGAGAAACCGAAAATAATTCTGAGAGGTGAAATTGGAAAAAAAAACGTACTAGAACTATTTTAACAGGGGTTTTATTTTTAATGCAGTCTAATGTTTTTCATTGCCTCCATTTTTTCCTCCTCGTCATCCAAAAACCATAACATTTAAAAATTTTTCATCTATGTAGTTGTGTCAGAGCTTGTTTTTTGCGGAACAAGATGTACTTTTTAATGGTGGCATTGACCGTACCATGTAATGTACTTGGAAACCGAAAAAGGTTCTGAGAGAGGTGAAATTTGGGGAAAAATGTACTTGACCTATTTTAACAGGGGTTTTGTTCCGTATAATTGACATGTCATCTGTAGGTCGCTATGTTTCCGGTGATACTAAACGTGTAGAGTTTTCCTCATATTCTAGTACCTTCTAAAAAATAAAAACATTCTCTAGTTTTTAAATTTGCGCTGTAGCGTCATTGACCGACAGCTTTTTAGTTTTTCCATCCACGGACCTGAGTGAGGGCTCATGTTGTTTGTGGCCTGAAGTGTACTTTTTGGTACCATTTTGGAATACATGCGACTTTATATTCCAATTTTTTGGGGGGGACATGAAATATAAAAAAGCACAATTTTGGGTGGAGGTTTGATGTTATATTTAGATACATTGGACTTTTATAGGCGCTGCAATACCAATTATGTGTAACTTTTCGATTATTTTTATTTGTAAAAAAAAAATGGCAAAAGGGGGGTGTTTTGAACTTTTATTATTTTTTATTTTTTTCTAATTCAAAAAGTGCTTTATTGAAAAGTGGCAGTTTAAATACAAAAACAAACAAATGCAAAAAGGGAGACTTGGGGATCCCCGAAAATGCAAAATACATTCAATATAAAAAGAAGTGAGGCCCTAAGGCCTGAAACAAAATTTATGTGTAAACACAATTCACAACAAAAAAAATCAGTGAAAAGCAAAAAAAACGCATTAGAAAAAAATATAGTATAACAGGACTAAATGTACCTAAAAACCATAAAACAACAGTCCGAAAGAATATACATATGCATAATACCATATCACTCACCGGCCACTTTTTTAGGTACACCTGTCCAACTGCTCTTTAAAACCTTAATTTCTAATCACCCCAAACACATGGCGGAACCAGTGAAAATTTTGGCATGTAGACATGGTCAAGACAATTTCCCGCAGTTCAAAACCCAGCATCAGTATTTGGGGAAGAAAGGTGTTTGAGTGCCTTTGAAAGTGGCATGGGTTTTTGGTTTCCAGAAAGGGCTGGTCTGAGATTTCAGAAACGCTGATCTCCTGGGATTTTCACGCACAAAACCCTCTCTAGGGGTTTTAAAAGAATGGTCCCAAAAAAAAAAACATCCAGTGGCGGGAGTCCTGGGGCGAAAAAGCCTTGTTTTGCCAGGGTCAAAGGAGGGAAAGGGGAGACTGGTTCGAGCTGTAGAAAGGCAACAGTGATCAAAAAGCCACCCTTACAACCAAGGTAGCAAAGAAATTCTGAAAGCACAGTACGGCGAACTTGAGGCAGATGGGGTACAGCAGAGAAGCCCCCGGGCCCCCCCTTTCAGCCAAAACGGAAACTGAGGGCCCAATTTGCCCAAGTCATGAAATTTGGGCAGTAGAAGATTTAAAAAAAAAAGTTGCCTGGTCGATGAGTCTCATTTCGCTGCGACTTCGGGGGGTAGGGTCAGAAATTTGGCGTCAAAAACATGAAACATGGTCCACCTCCTGAAACAAAAGGTTCGGGTGGGGGTGGTGGTGTCATGGGTGGGGAATAAAATTTTTTGGCACCTTTGGGCCCCTTGGTCCAATTGAGCATCGTTGCAACACCTTGTGGAATCTTGCCCGAAGAATTGGGGTTCTGAAAACAAAAGGGGGGGGCCCCAAACCCGTTCTAGCATGGTGTACCTAAAAAGTGGCCGTGAGGTAATCCCGTGGCAGAATACATTTTAATGTAGAAAGGGGATGGGGGGGGGGGGGGGGGGAAACGGGAAACAAAGGGAAGAAGAAAGGGAGGGAAGAAAAAAACAAAAAAAAAACCAATCACACATAGATATGAACCCCTTTACAGCGGCAACACTTCAAAAGTAAAATCAAAAGGGAATCCAGTTGTTTTTAATGTAGGAAGTTTGGGACGCGGGGGGGTTTAAGAAGGTGACCAAAGGGGGCCACGCCAGGGGCTGTTGCACCCGATCATAGAGGGGCCAGGAGCTCCTCCCTATGATAGTGTGGGGAAAATCGGCAAACCATTCGAGATACAGGGGGTTCAAGGATCCCATGCCCGGGGTATGGTCTTGGCGGGCCCGCAAAAAATGGCAGATTTTAAGATTTTTTATAGACCGAAATCGTGGAATCAAAAATGAAAAAGTAAAGCTCCCCGGAGTCTTGGGGGAACACAAAGCTAGTAACTCCGAAAAAATTCAAGAATTTCTCCCAGAAACTCTTAAATGACTGACATTCCCACCAATATGTACCATGGGCCCACCTCCGCCCACACCGCCAGCAAGTATCTGGACGAGGGGAAAACCCTTTAAGCCCAAGGGAGGGAACCCCATACCCCTGGAGAGAATTTTAAAGACGTTTCCTGGCTTAGAGGGAATAAGCTTATGGTAAAGGGTGAAGGCAGGTTGCCCTTGGGCTAGCGAGAAAGTCATCAGTTCGTCCCCAGGCCTTACAAAAGTGGGGTTTTGGGCCGTGGGGGGGGGTAATTCCCATAAAGGAAGAAAAGACATGCCCCGGGGGGGGTTTTTGGGGACTTTGCAAGGGTGAAAAAAGGGGTCCCAAAACCCCTTTTGCGGGATTAAAAATGGCAAGTTGGGCATATTTTAAAGAAAGAGGGGGGTTAGCGTATCTCCTGGGGGCCGGAGCGGGAGAATGCTCCCACCAAAGTATTGAAGCGAAGTGGATTTTTTTTGGAGGATCCGGGGAAAAGGGGGAGCTTCCAGGCCGGGAGGGAATGCAGGATTATCCTAAGGCCCAGATCGTAAAAATTAAATCATAGGGAATTTGTAAGTGGGATCGTGGTGGGCGTATGACGCGTGTAAAGAGGTTGGTCCTGTCAACCAGGGGGTTCCATTTTATTTTTTTTTTTTTAAAAAATTTTTTTCCCCACTTTTAAATGACCCTAAAAAACTCGACCACTGGGGGCCCCTTGCTTGTCTTTCTGCTTGGTAATTCAGAAAAAGCCAAAGGTCTAATTTACACCGTTGGCAAAAATTAACATTTCTAGATGTAATAAACAAGTTATAGGGGCGGGGGTTTGAGAAGGGGCTGGAGACATTTTTAGATGAATAATTAACAAATTTAGTGACCGGGGGTTCTGGAGAAGGGTCTGGATTTAATTTCTAGATGTAATAATATAACAAGTTTTAAATGACCCGGGATTCTGGAGGGTCTGGATAAAATTTCTAGATGTAATAAATAACAAGTTAGGGTAGGTTCACACCTTTAAAATTCAGGGCTAATTCCCCCGAATTACGCCCTGTGGGGCCGGGGGGGGGGGGGCGGGGGAGCGTGGGGGGCCCCGGGAACCTCGCCGGGCCCCTGAATTTCTTACCCCGCGGCGCATACGCTGCTAGTTTCACATGTCACTTACCCCCCCCGGGGGGATTCCCACAGGGGGAGGAGCGTAATCCATAGTTTCCCAGGAACTGGGATTTTCCGTAATGACTTGGACGTATTTAGCCGAATTTGCGCCTCCGGCGCTAATTACGGACTGAAATACGTCCAATTTTTAAACCTTGAACATAGCCTTATAGTCCGGGATTTTGGTGAAAGGGCTGGTACACTTCTGATTTAAAAAAAAAAGGTTTTAGTGCCAGGTTCTGGGAAGGGTCGGGATAATTTCTAAATTTAAAATAAAAAGTTATATGACCCGGGAAATTCTGGAGAAGGGGGCTGGTACTTTTAGATGTAATAAAAACAAGTTTTAGTGACCCGGAATTCTGAAAGGGCTGGGTCATTTCTAGATTTAAATATAAAAAGTTTAGTGACCAAACGGAAGGGGGTGGAACATTTTTTAGTGTAATAATATAAGGGTTTTTAGTGCGGGTTCTGGGGCATTTTTAGATGTAATAGTATACAAATTATAGTACCAGGATTCTGGGGGGTCTGGCATTTCTAAGTTAATTAACAAGTTTAGTGACCGGGATCGGGGGAAGGGTCGGATCAATTCTAATTAAAAATTAAAAAGTTTTAAATGCCAGGGTTCAGGAGGGAAAAAAGGGCTGGGTACATTTTAAGTAATAAAATAACAAGTTATGTGACCAGGGTTCGGAGAAGGGTTGGATACATTTTTGTGTTTAAAAAAGAACAAGTTTAGTGACCAGGGTTCTGGGAAAGGGGCTGGGGTACTTTTTTAGATTAATAAATAACAAGTTATAGTGACCCGGGATTCTGGAGAAAAAGGGTCTGGGTACATTTCTAAGTAATAATAAAAAAAAGTTATAGTGACCGGTTCTGGGGAAGGATCTGGATCATTTTTAGATGTAATAATTAACAAGTTAAAAGTGCCAGATTCTGGAGGGGTCTGGGGTACATTTCAATGAATAATATAACAAGTTTTTGTGACCGGGTTCTGGGGGGGTCTGGATACATTTTAGATGTAAAAAAAAAAGTTATGTGACCAGGAAAATTTTGGAAGGGTCTGGAAAACATTTCCCGATGTAATAAAAAAACAAGTTATAGTGACCGGATTCTGGGGAAAGGGGTTGGGTCATTTTTTTAATGTAAAATAGAACAATTATAGTGACCAGGGTTCTGGGGAAGGGTTGGTACATTTTTAGATGTAATAATTAACAGGTTAAGTGACCAGGGTTTTGGAGAAGGGTCGGAGACATTTCTAGATGTAATAATGTAAAAAATTATAGTACCAGGGTTCTGGGGAAAAAGGTTGGGGCATTTCAGATTTTTAAAAATAACAATTATAGTGCCAGGATTCTGGAGAAGGGGCTGGTCATTTTTTGTGTAATAATATAAAATTTTTTTGTGACCAGGGTTCTGGAGGGTCTGGATCTTTCTAATGTAATATAACAAGTTTTAGTGACCAGGATTTTTTGAGAAGGGTCCGGCACATTTCTAAAGGGGTAATATAACAATTATAGTGACCGGGATTCTGGAGAAGTTCTATACATTCTAGAGTAAAATAAACAATTATAGTGACCAGGATTCTGGAGAAGGATCTGGATACAAATTTTTAGATTAATAATATAAAAAAGTTTTAAATGACCAGGATTTGGAAAGGGGGGGATACATTTTTAGATGTAATAATAGAAAAAGTTATAGTGCCGGATTTGAGAAGGGTCTAATACATTTCTAGTGTAATAAAAGAACAATTATAGTGACTGGGATTCGGGGGAAGGGTCTGGATACATTTCAGATGTAATAAAAAACAAGTTATAGTACCGGGATTCTGGAGAAGGGGTCGGGTACATTTTTTAATGTAATAAAAAAAAAGTTAAAGTGACGGGGGTTTGGAAAGGGCTGAATACATTTCTGATGTAATAAAAGAACAAGTTATAGTGACCAGGTTTTGGGGGAAGGGTTTGATACATTTTAATGTAATAATATAAAATTTTTCAGTGCCAGGATTTTTGGAGAAGGGGCTGGGGACTTTTTTAAAATGTAAAAAGAAGTTAAGTGACCGGGATTCTGGAGAGGGGTCGAAAACTTTTTTAGGGTGTAATAATAAACAATTTAGTGACCGGGGTCTTGGATTTTTTCTGATTTGCAGATTGGATCGGAAGGGAATTTTTTCCCCTAAAATGATGACAATTGGCTTCTACCTCATGGGGGGGTTTTGCCTTCCTCTGGATCAACACTATAGCACAATAGGCTGAACTGGCTGGACGTCTGCCTTACAAACTATGTAACTATGTAACTATTTTCACACCACCGTGTTCCCAAAAATTTGGAACATGCCCTATCTTCCACCCAGTTTTCGGGAGGAAGCTGTGCTATTCAATGGTTAATGGGGTGGCCGAATCCACGAATTTTGGACAGAACCGTCCCTCAAAACCGTTTAAAAGACGATAAAATACCGTCCAGATTCTTAAACAAAATCCGACCGGCATATTACAGCTGCTGTATGGCCGTATCCTAAGGGTAGGTTCACACGACTGATTTGTATGGGCATTTTACTTGTGGATGAGGTTTTGAGGGTCTCTATTGAGTCATTTGGGCATTTTACTTGAGGATAATGTGTTGAGGGTCTCCATTGATTCCTATGGGCATTTTACTTGTGGATGAGGTTTTGAAGGTCTCCATTGACTCCTATGGGCATTTTACTTGTGGATGAGGTGTTGAGGGTCTCCATTGATTCCTATGGGCTTTTTAAACTTGTGGATGAGGTTTGAGAGTCCCCCATTGACTCCTATGAGCATTTTACTTGTGGATGAGGTTTTGAGGGTCTCCATTGACTCCTATGGGCATTTTACTTGTGGATGAGGTTTTTTTTTTTTTATAAATTTATGTATTAGGTCTCAGACTTCGTAAAAGATAAGGGATACCAAATAGTTTGACCGTACATACTCAATCATAGCAATTATGAACAGTTTTAGTTAAATCTATCTTTGCATGCTATCAAGATTCCATTGGTTACACCGAATAAGGTAAAAGTTTGTTGCTTAACATTCATATGAGACCTAGTATTCTTTTTTCTTATTTTAACATACATACTAATAGCTAACCGTTTGCATCAAAAGTATATTAAAAGAGGAATTTAGCATCTGTCTAGATAACAAGCATACAGATGTCTTAAAAGAGGTAAGGGAGAGGGGGGGGTGTGGGGATGGGTAGTTCACTTTGCCGGATTCAGAGGATAAATTAGAGATCGTTTGGATTTACCGATATGGGCTTAAAAGTGCGTTTTTTTAATATTTTTTTTAGAGATCAATGGAGATTTAAGGACGGTTCTCTATCTAGGGTCATTGTGTCATTAGTTAGCTTCGGGGAGTTGGAGACATCCCAATGTTCCCGCTAGAACTCCCTCAAGATACCATTTAGAGAATCGAAATGGGAAAACTAATTTCCTAGTTTCTTCTGCAGATAGGAAAGCTTCAATGAAAGGTGTCCAGCAGGAATTTTTCTGCTCGAGTAGACTTTGCCGATACTTCCACCCTTTCAAGTTCAAGATAGGATTTGATCATTGCTAGGACCTCTCCAACGTCAGGAGGGGATGATTCCAACCATTGTGGATGAGATTTTGATGGTCTCCATTGATTTCTATGGGGATTTTACTTGTGGATGAGATTTTGAGGGTCTCCATTGAATCCTATGGGCATTACACCTGTGGATAAGGTTTTGAGGGTCTCCATTGATTCCTATGGGCATTTTACTTGTGGATGAGGTTTTGAGGGTCTCCATTGATTCCTATGGGCATTTTACTTGTGGATGAGGTTTTGAGGGTCTCCATTGATTCCTATGGGCATTTTACTTGTGGATGAGGTTTTGAGGGTCTCCATTGATTCCTATGGGCATTTTACTTGTGGACGAGGTTTTGAGGGTCTCCATTGATTCCTATGGGCATTTTACTTGTGGACGAGGTTTTGAGGGTCTCCATTGACTTCTATGGGCATTTTACTTGTGGATGAGGTTTTCCAATGGGCATTTTACTTGTGGATAAGGTTTTTGGTGTCTCCATTGATTCCTATGAGCATTTTTACTTGTGGATGAGGTTTTGAGGGTCTCTATTGATTCCTAAGGGCATTTACTTGTGGATGAGGTTTTGAGGGTCCTCCATTGATTCCTATGGGCATTTTATTTTGTGGATAAGGTTTTGAGTGCCCCCCCCCCCCCCCCCCCCCCCCCCCCCCTCCATTGTTTCCTATGAGTTTTTTACTTGGGGATGAGGTTTTGGGGTCTCCATTGATTCCTATGGGCATTTTACTTGTGGTGAGGTTTTGAGGGTCTCCATTGATTCCTATAGGCATTTATTGTGGATGAGGTTTTGAGGGTCTCAATTGTTTCCCATGGGCATTTACTTGTGGACGAAGTTTTGAGGGTCTCCATTGATTCCTATGGGCATTTTACTTGTGGACGAGGTTTTGAGGGTCTCCATTGATTCCTATGGGCATTTTACTTGTGGACGAGGTTTTGAGGGTCTCCATTGATTCCTATGGGCATTTTACTTGTGGATGAGGTTTTGAGGGTCTCGATTGATTCCTATGGGCATTTTACTTGTGGACGAAGTTTTGAGGGTCTCTATTGATTCCTATGGGTATTTTACTTGTAGACGAGGTTTTGAGGGTCTCCATTGACTTCTATGGGCATTTTACTTGTGGATGAGGTTTTCCTATGGGCATTTTATTTGTGGATTAGGTGTTGAGGGTCTCCATTGATTCCTATGGGCATTTTACTTGTGGATGAGGTTTTGAGGGTCTCCATTGATTCCTATGGGCATTTTACTTGTGGATGAGGTTTTGAGGGTCTCCATTGATTCCTATGGGCATTTTACTTGGTGGATGGGTTTTGAGGGTCTCCATCATTCCTATGGGCATTTTACTTGTGGTTTGAGGTTTTGAGGGTCTCCATTGATTCCTATTAGCATTTTACTTGTGGACGAGGTTTGAGGGTCTCCATTGATTCCTATGAGCATTTTACTTGTGGACGAGGTTTTGAGGGTCTCCATTGATTCCTATGGGCATTTTACTTGTGGATGAGGTTTTGAGGGTCTCTATTGATTCCTATGGGCATTTTACTTGTGGAAAAGGTTTTGAGTGTCTCCATTGATTCCTATGTGCATTTTACTTGTGGATGAGGTTTTGAGGGTCTCCATCGATTCCTATGGGCATTTTACTTGTGGATGAGGTTTTGAGGGTCTCCATTGATTCCTATAGGCATTTTACTTGTGGATGAGGTTTTGAGGGTCTCAATTGATTCCTATGGGCATTTTACTTGTGGACGAAGTTTTGAGGGTCTCCATTGATTCCTATGGGCATTTTACTTGTGGATGAGGTTTTGAGGGTCTCCATTGATTCCTATGGGCATTTTACTTGTGGACGAGGTTTTGAGGGTCTCCATTGATTCCTATGGGCATTTTACTTGTGGATGAGGTTTTGAGGGTCTCGATTGATTCCTATGGGCATTTTACTTGTGGACGAAGTTTTGAGGGTCTCTATTGATTCCTATGGGTATTTTCCCTTGTAGACGAGGTTTTGGGGTCCCATTGACTTCTAATGGGCATTTTACTTGTGGATGAGGTTTTCCTAGGGCATTTTATTTGGGATAAGGTGTTGCGGGTCCCCATTGATTCCTATTGGCTTTTTTCTTGTGGCGGAGGTTTTGTGGGTCTCCATTGATTCCTATGGGCATTTTACTTGTGGATGAGGTTTTGAGGGTCTCCATTGATTCCTATGGGCATTTTACTTGTGGATGAGGTTTTGAGGGTCTCCATAGATTCCTATGGGCATTTTACTTGTGGATGAGGTTTTGAGGGTCTCCATTGATTCCTATTAGCATTTTACTTGTGGATGAGGTTTTGAGAGTCTCCATTGATTCCTATGGGCATTTTACTTGTGGATGATGTTTTGCGGGTCTCCATTTATTCCTATTTGCATTTTACTTGTGGACGAAGCTTTGAGGGTCTCCATTGATTCCTATGGGTATTTTACTTGTGGACGAGGTTTTGAGGGTCTCCACTGACTTCTATGGGCATTTTACTTGTGGATGAGGTTTTCCAATGGGCATTTTACTTGTGGATGAGGTTTTGAGGGTCTCCATTGATTCCTATGGGCATTTTACTTGTGGACGAGGTTTTGAGGGTCTCCATGATCCTATGGGCATTTTATTGTGGACGAGGTTTTGAGGGTTTCTCCATTGATTCCTATGGGCATTTTATTTGTGGACGAATTTTTTGGGGGCCCTCCATTGATTCCTATGGGTATTTTACTTGTGGATGAGGTTTTGAGGGTCTCCATTGACTTCTATGGGCATTTTACTTGTGGATGAGGTTTTCCAATGGGCATTTTACTTGTGGATGAGGTTTTGAGGGTCTCCATTGATTCCTATGGGCATTTTACTTGTGGATGAGGTTTTGAGGGTCTCTATCGATTCCTTTGGGCATTTTACTTGAGGAAACACCCCCTCAAGTATTTACATCACTTATTACTGTTTCAGCGCTGAAAATAAGCGAGTAAAAACCACCTTGTGTGTAAACTACGCCGTTGTTTTACATAGGAACCAACGAAAATGAACTGGGGACATTTTTTATAACGTTTTTGTGGCGGAATCCACGGCAAAACAGCGTCCAAATTAGCCATGTGAATATACCATTCACCTACTGTGTTCCTTGAAGGGGGTGTTCCCGCAAAGAAACAACCGGGTAACAAATCGGCTCGCAGCTATCTACAAGCTGTCCTTTTACAAAATGAAGGGGGCTGCATTTGCGCCCGTTCTCCCCATTCCTTTTCATGGGAGTTCTGAATATAGCGGAATGTGTGTGAACATCCCACGTACTACGCCACGGTATAGGTCAGATACCTCTTGGGAGATAGTATGACGTTAGGACGTTTCCTGGTGTGAATGAACCCTCATTTTTTTTTAAACATATTATATGTTTTCAAAATAGGGTCATGAAAAGCAGGAAAAAACGTATGGGTACGTCAATGGGGAAACAAAATTTTTTTATGGCTCTCAGAGGGCGAAGATAAAAAAAAAAAACTAAAAACATGGCTGTTCCATATAAGCCAAGACTGAGTGAGGTGTTAAAGTGGTTCGCAGGTGCTCCCTCAGGTGAATGCCATAGTGTGTTAACTGACAACGCACTGTGTGAATGGAATCTTACAAAATTTGAAAAAATTCCAGTCACAACCTAACAAACCGTGTCACAACTGTTCTCCCTTCACACTATTCCCAGAGCAGCGCATGCGTGCACTAACTCTACGCTAAGAACTACAAATCCCGGCATACCCTGCTTCAAATAGAACGTCGTCAAACCGCTCAGCCAATCG
>JAODAL010065230.1:0-18331 GCA_025379985.1 Phyllomedusa bahiana | reverse complement strand
TTTTCCCCTCTTTGGGGTTTTTTGCTTTCTGGACAACACCTTAGACAACGGGGCAAACAGATGGAGACTTGTCTTTTTTTTGCCTTCAAACTATGAAACTATAAATGCTGAATAGGGGTTCCGATTACAGCCGAACTCCCCACTTGGGTAAATTGGGAACCCCATTAAAAGTCGTGGGAGAGTCCCAACCTTTCTCTTTTTCAAAAAAGAGAGGTCTTTTGAACTAAATTTAGGGATGGGTGATGGCCCCATAGATGGCCCCCGGGACTTCAGACATTGAACAATCCTGGGAACGTCATCAATGTTGAGTGAGAAAACCCCTTTTTTAAATCCATAAAGGGGAACCCCCCGTGATGCGCTAGTTGGGCCCCTTTTTTAGCCCCCCCCTTACTGGTGTTATGGTGGAAAAATAAATAGAAGAAAGGGGGGTTGACTTTACTTAAAATGGTCTTCAGAATAAGGTCATAAAAAACAAGCTTTTTGTGTAAACACTTTCCCCCGTCCGGGTTGATTCCACCCTTTTAATTTTCATGGTGAGGCTCACAAATTTTTACATTCGCGGGCCCCCCAGCGTATTCACAGGAGCACGCTTTCCTGCCTCCAAAAAGGGTCGGCAGCATTTCACTCTGCACAGCCGATCCACGTGACACTGCAGGCTTTACAATCAGAAAAAAGCAGAATGGCCCGGTAATGCTCCTGCATTAAACAAAAAAGGGAGACAGACTGTGCTGCCGGATGGCATAGAAGACGGGATTCAACTGTAACAAACCTCCAGCTGTGGAGGAGAAGAGATCGGCTCGGAGCCCATAGGGGCCCCTTAGACTTAATGCGGGCCCTGTGGTATGAAAAACAGCTCTTACAAAAATAAGACGCATAGGGAGAGGAACAGTGAATTTTGGAACTCAGACAGGGGGGGGGGGGGGGAGAGAGCCACGATTGGGGAGGAGAAAGAACAGTGTGGGGTGGGGATGATGTCATCCACCTTCATTAAAAACACCCAGCGGGGGGAAGAAACGCCCCTGGATTTGTAGAGCAGAAACTGAAATACAATAAAAACAGGCGAACGATGAAGGATAAACCCTTTTTAATCCAAAAAAGGGGTAATTGTTGTTTTTTTTTTTTTTTGTTTACTTGACCTTTTTAGTGCTTTGAATACTGTAACATCTTTTAATGGAGACTGGTGGATGGGTGTAAATGTATAGATTAATTCTCATTATGCTAAATGGCAAAAGACTAATTTGGTATTGGTTTCTGCTCTTAGCGTCTCCGGCATTTCGTTTTCCCTCTTATGCGTTGGGCTGTTTCATGCCCCAGTACAATTATATCTCAAATGAATTAGTGTCAAAGTTTTATGAAGAAATTTTTTGCTCTTTGGCTAAACCTATATAAATCAATATACACTTTTTAATTATTTCAGACAAATGCAAGACCCGGCATTCTGTAAGGATATCCAAACTAATTACTGAACATTAACAATTCCCATTTCTCTTGTCTATATCTGACAATTCCATGTACGTTCTATTACTCCGCTTTAATTTTGTGTAACTCAAGAAAATAAAAATGTTTCTTTCTAGGGGAAGTTATTATTCAGCGACCCGATCCGCCAGGGGAGGAATAAACACCACAGCATTGATTTTGACGGGGCATCAAAAACCCTTTTCCCAACGCATCGGACCTTCTAACAAGTGGTTCCAATTTTCCTTGGGGAAAAGAAGAGAAAAAAACCATAGAAACGGCACCTTTATTGTAAGATTATCTTTTTTTAATGTTTTTTTTTCAAATTAAAAGGTTTCCATAAATATTTGGTTGCCAAAAGAATGCAAACACAAAAAATACAGTAGTTCACTGCAGTCACTAGCCTATACTTGAACACAGAATAAATCATTTTATTTGCGGTACTGCTATACCAATTGTATATGTAAATTAAAGGTTCTTGGTGCATATTGTGATTAACTTGTGTCTGTTGGCCGATAACAAGGCAGCTCCACTGCATTTAGCATCCTACACTAAAACAGATTCTCCTCCCTTTGGGCATTGGCTGCCAAACTTTTCAGGGCAGGTAGAATTTAGCTATACTTCCTGCTGTTAAGGAAAGAAGACAGAGTAGTTTGGCATGGCATGAGGCCCCCAAAACTGTTTGCGCCCACCCCACACCAAGTTTCATCTCTTGGCTTTTTCTAAACCCCCAAGAAGGACGTCAGCTCAAAAGCTCACCGAACTACCTACAGGGCAAAAACCCTGAGGGAAACCCCCATTTAAATGAGCGGCCATGGATTTTAAAAAAACTTGCCAATCCTTTGGGGCCATTAACAATTCTTGAACACTGATGAACATTGATCGTTAACGCCTGTCGGGTTTTGCGGGCGTTCACCTACAAATCCATGCAGCCATTCATTAAAGGGGTTTTTCCCACATCAAATTTTTAGGGGGATCCCCAAAATGGGTTTAATCATTTTCTAAATATATTAAATTAAAAAAAAAGTGTAGGCTTGGAGCTGCCATTGTTTTAGATCCCTTATTCCCCTGATGTTTAATTTATTTATGACCAGGATTTTATCTGGGGGTTTTGCATTGTTTGCACTTTATCTGAGGCGGGCAATGACAAGCTTTTAAGGGGGAGGGGGAGAAAAAAGTCTGTGTCTGCTTTTTAAAGAGAACTGCTGGTTGTAATGAATTATCAAAGTAAATATGCAGACACCCCCGCTCACCCCCTCCCTCCCCCTGCAGCAGTTCCAGAACCCGCCGCTTGGATTTACTTCTCCCGAGCAGATAAAAAGGAAAACAAAACCCGTAAGCTTGTGACAAAACAGTTACCCTCTGTGGTTAGCCAAATCAGGTTTGCTCAACTAAGAGACGAATATAGCCTGGGAGGTGCATGGGGGGTTCGGGACACAGGAGGAGGTACTTGGTTTTTTAAACACAGAAAACAACCCCCTTTTTTTTTAAATCAAGCGGGCAGTTTTTGCCCGTTGGGTGAGGGAAAAACTTTTTTGCAAACCCCATAAGTTCATTGAAAACCCCGGTGTGGGGTGTAACAGCAGATCTCAGTCGCGTCACTGCCACATTGTACCCTGGCCCAAAATTGTTCTGTATTCATACCCCAAACAATTAAAAAAATTACAATGACAACCCAAAAAAAGGCAGCTACTCCTCCATATATGCAAAGCAAAAGAAAAAATCAGAACATCCAAACAAAATTAAATTGTGTAAGTGCATTTAACATGCATTTCGTTCCCAAAAAACTTTACACAAAAATTTTCATCCCCCGGGAATTAAGCAAACTATACAAAATTTTCAACCCCAAAATGATCGGAGCAATATCACAACTAGCAGTATAATAAAAACAATATCCCATGCACAGCAATATAATAAAAACAATATCCCAAACACAGCAGTGTAATAAAAAAAATATCCCATACACAGCGGTGTAATAAAAACAATATCCCATACACAGCGGTGTAATAAAAAAATATCCCATACACAGCGGTGTAATAAAAACAATATCACCTATACAGCGGTGTAATAAAAACATTATCACATACACAGCGGTGTAATAAAAACATTATCACATACAACACAGATCCAAGTTATGAAAACAAAATTTATGTCAAAAAAAAAACACAAAAATGGAACAAGCACAAGGTCCCCCCACATAAAATAGTAAAAAAATATCACCCCCAATGAAAGAACCACCCCCCAACACCAATTAAAAAAGACAAAAAAACCATCCTTTAAAAAAGTAACGATAATTCCCAAGTAATAAGATTGCACACACACTAATCTAGCAAAAATATTACACCCCACGAGTAATAAATACAAAACAAAAACCTTAATTTAGTAAAAACAATATTGGACACCACAGTGTAAAAGCAGTCTCATATAGTATCACACACGCAGTGTAATAAGTACAGTAGGACACACATCTTAGTTTAGCAAAAATCACACCAACACGCCAGTACAATAACAATATTATTGTAATATCACACCCCCTATATGTGAAAAGAACAGTATCACACACAGTGGAATAAAAGCCTCACACACTGCCCAACATTAAAAAAGAGACTTATCCAAAATAGTATGAGATTGACTAATGCATAAAGATCACACTCCCCCGTCCCAATTTAAGAGAACAATATTGTGTGTTTTGGGGACCTTCCTACATCCTTTAAGACATTAGAACAGGTCTGGTAGTTCAGGGTGTCCTATAATTCTTCAGAGTGACAATCCTAGACTTGTCAGAAAGTTAATGTAATGCCTGATTGACCGCAGCTTCCCAGTTGCAAAATCAGCTGTTTGCCAGGGGTGATTGGAGTGTGATTCGAGGTGATTTATTGATCTCCATGGTGGCCGCACTGTGTAAAGGGTTGTTGCTGCTGAGACAACCTGTTTAAAGCTGGACTGACACATGCAGTTTTTCACCAGTTTGTGAAGCTTTAAATAAAACCATAGGAGTAAGGAGAAGTATCAGACTTCCCATTGTACATTTCCTTCCTGTACATGAAAAAAAAAAAATCTACATCAAACCCTGATTTCAGCCTTAGCATGGTCATCCTTGGCCATTATCTTGAGTTCCTGTAAATTATTTGTTACTTGGGAATAACATTTTATCTTTTGCTATTTCACTTTTTTTTTATATCAATTGTCTCCAAAAGTATATCTCTGTAGAGTATATTACACTGCAAGTTGCTAAGGGTATATGAATTACGACCCGCAATTACGGTAATTCATAGCTTTCATTCAGAGCTATGGTTACCTGTCCGTTTTCCCTGACACGTATTACGCACCGGGAGAAAGAAGTCACGTGAAACTGAGAGTGAAAGGGGGCCGAGCCAGAACGTTTTAGGAGTATGCGTCGGCCAGTGTAATATGCCGTGTTAACATACCCTTAGGGTACTGTACGTGCCGCAATACGCCGGGTGTTTTGGAAGCATGCGGGGGGGGGGGGCCCATTCACATGCATTGTCAGCAGCGTGTAAGCGCCGCAAACAATTGACATGTCCCGTATAGTACGCCCGTGGAGACTATGCGGAATTCATAGCTCTCAAAGAGAACTATGAATTACCGTAATTGTGGCGTGCATTTTGCCGCATATAAAGCACGATACACAGCAAAATGCACGCGCAAATATGCAGCAAAATAAGTCGTGTGAACATACCCTAAATGTAAAAGACTAAAATTCCATTATATTTTTGTTCCTAGGGTGAATGCACAGGGCATGGATCTGCTGCGGATTTGCATATGCAAAATCTGCACCCGATCACACTACCAGCCATGCAGGTGGGATTTTATAAATCCCATAAGCATGTAATGCAGATCTTCCACTTGGAAATTGACCTGACTTTAACATCCACAGTGTATCAATTTCTGCTGTAGATTTTACCCTCAAAATAAGCACCAAAATCCACATGATCTGTTGCAAATGGATGGGTGTGTGAGCTTCTGCTCAATAGTTTTCTGCACCTGTTTATATCTTTCCCAAGTAGCACAGGAGCTTGTGTTGCCTCCTACTACTGGGTTCAACTATCTTTGCCATGGTGTCTAAATCAATGAGAAACGGTGCCGTGTTGTAAAACAGCATGGTGCACCACACGTAACTCTATAAGTGGCACCCTTTGTATCAACTATATGCAATTATTATACCAGCAACTACCACCTCATACATAGAAGGTGTGTGAGAGGTTGTCTTATTGGTATTTTTGCATTTGTGCATTCTCCCCATTTATTATACTGTGGCTTTTCTGCATACTGGTGTGAATTGCTATTTATTAAATGTGCAGTTTTTTATCATGCAGTTGCTTCCCTAGTGGAGGGGTGTGTGAGCTTTTTCAAGTGGCCGCCTGAAAAATATTATGCTTGCACATTCTTCTGTCCAGTTTTTGGACGGCATATGTGCAGGTGAATGTGTAGGGGGGAAAAGCTGCACCCCCCGTGGGGACGGCCGCAAAACAGGTCACATACCAGTCCGATAAACCGACCGGTATTTGTCCATTGCGGTGTAAACGGCCCCTTAAACTGTTTGTTTTAAACTATATGTGCTTTTCACTATTTTGTTAACTTACCATGTACTGAAGTTCTAACATATAGACAATTTTAATAGCAGATCCTATGTGATTATTTTTTTTAATGTTATATGAAAAAAAACCTTTTTTTTTTTTTTTTTTTTAAATTCCTTATGCAGTCTTTTTGTCCGATTTTGATTTTATGCCAATTACACATGATTGTTCTGTAATAGTTACCTAAAACTATGCCAAATCATTTATCAGATTTCTGGCTTCAAAGTAAAAATAATTAGAGCATTCTGCCACTAAGATCTCTTTCAGCAGATGTCAATGACAGGCAGATTTATGATGGAATTGTCCTTTTTGTTTCTTCCATTTTTCTGTCCGTCAGTTGATTTAGGCACCTGAAACAGACACATATTGATAAAAAACTAGTTTGGCCACAGTCAATTTAAAGTAGTAGATTGTCAATTTTCTTGTGTCTCTATAAGCCAGGAGGATGTATCTGAAACTGGGGCTGACTATAAGATAAAAGGGAGATATGGAGCACGAAAAATTTTGTTTCTTCATAACTCCCAATTTATATATACTTTCTAGAGATATTTTAGAAGGCCCTTTCTCTCTCTGTACCAATTTGTTGTGCCTTAAGTGATGATCATTGTACTCGTTTTTGTGTTATGTCATGTGTTAAACCCCTTTTTTGGATGTACAACAACCTGGACATGGTGCTTTAAAATACATAATGATATAATATACAGTAAATAATAATTCCTCCATAATGATGGGAACTACAACATCCCATACAGTGATCTTCACTTAAAGGGGTGTTATCGTTTCATTAAATGGTCTTCAGAATAAGGGGACAGTGAAAACAAGCAACTTTGCAATTGGATGTCATTAGCAAAGCTGCCTTGTTCTCACAGTGTCCCTTATCTTGTGTTTTTATTTAAAACTGATATCCAGTGTGGGTCGAATCCCTCCTCCTTGCAATTCACTAGCTGAGAGCTCATTTACATTCTGTACAGCCCCTGGGTCGATTCACGGAGCAGTGTCTCTGATTCAGAGTTAGGGGCCGTAGCATTTTCTGTCTCCACACCTAGCAGAAACAGACTGCAGCAGATTGTACAATGAGAAACCATGACAGTTTTGTCCCTGTGACTAACTCTCTGGCATACACACAGATATGTGACGTTCTTAGAAAGCTGTAATACATCTCCAGCTGTGAGAGATCAGTGCTCAGATTAGATTGAATGCAGCCTGTGGTATGTATACAGCTCTTATAAAATAAGACTGCATAGAGAGAGACACAGTGATATGTGGACTCAGATGGGTGGGAAGAGTGGGGGGGGAGTCTCAGGCCAGCAGTGAAGGGGGGATGATGTCATCCAGCTTGGAGGGGAAGAAACGCCCCTGCATTCACAGAGTTGAGAAGCTAAGAGAAGTGTGACTCAGCCGAAGTAAGGAAGCGATACATCCCCTTTAAGTGATAATGGTATAAATAACCTTCACATAATGCCTTTGCAGAAGACAAGAGCAGCATACTGGGACTCCAGTGGTAACCTAGACATGACCTTTGAGTATGGGATACATGGGTGACATGGGTTTTGTTCATTGTAACTGTAGTTAGAAGGTTATTTCTACTGCAGACATCCAGGGCAACATGTCCCAATACGCAACCGAATTTTTTTGGTCTATTTTGCGCCAAAAATACTCTTGATGCCATGTTCTCTATGTAAATCAACTGTCGTACACCAAAACTAGGCACATTATACGCCGGGCATGAAGGCGCATTACATATAGTAGCAATGATACGCTGTGCACCTCCATAACGCAATGCTTCTCTTTAGGCGCATTATATGCACTAGTAATGATACGTTATGCGCCTCCATTACGCAATGTACCTCCATAGGCGCATTACATACACTACCAATGATACGCTATGCGCCGTAATTTGCACAATGCGCCTTTGTAGGCAAGGCATACCAGACACCAGATTTTTGAGAGGATCATACTCTCAGGCGCACTTTACACTGATTTAATGCGCCTAAAAAGTGCCGCGACGACGCCAATTTTCGGACACATCGCCCTTACAGCATACAGCTATAAAGCAATGCAAGTATATATCTTCATACAAAAGTTCTATTTATTTTTATATGCCGATCTTCAACATACAATATTCATTGTGCCCGAAACATGCTACTTGCAGTTATTGAGTTTCAATGCAATATATCAAAAACACTTTGAGGAAGTTCTGTTGTTAAAATGTAGTTTTGATATTTTGTAATGTTTTAAGTAGTATAAAAGGAGGGTCGTTAAGCTGAGCATACGTGCTTGAGAAAAGGGAGGGTTCTCCCTGAAACGTTGCACGCTCGTGTGCGGCTCCTGTCTGTCTGTTGCTCTCCACTATTGGGCTTTCAGATAATGTGGATGCCACTGGAGAAATCCATGTCTTTCCCGTTTGGACTAACTGGTCACCACAGACTATTGCTCAGGCAGCATGTTTCATGCACAATGAATATTGTACATTGAAGATCGACATTTAAAAATAAATAGAACTTTTGTATGAAGATCTATACCTGCATTGCTTTATAGCTGTGGTCGACTTCAAGTATGAGGAACTCCCGTTATGCAGGAGTTATGGTTTCACCAGGACTTGTATAAAAATGCTACCAAGTTGTTTGTGATTGGACATTATAGCATAGTCACATGATATGCTATAAATATCTGATACACGCGCAATCCACCTCTCAAACTTGCTCTTATGTGTGGAATCTATAACCTCCATACCAACAAGGCAAGCGTCATCCCTAGGCTGGATGCATGTCCAATGACTGTCTTGGGATACAGTCATTGTATACCATGAGGGACGGACATATATGACAGTAATAGCCCTTTAAATAATAGTAGATGTCACAGGTGTGCATAAAGTCTATGTTTCTTGTCTAAATTAAGTTAGGTTGCTAAAGTGAAACAATGATAAATATTGGCATGGATATAACAAACTATCGGGCCATATACCTAAACTTGGAATGGGATCCCACTACACCTTTACCACTTTAACTCCTTAACGACCACCCACCGACTTTTGACGTCGCTGCAGACATCGGAGTTTGTGGCTCCTGCGAGCAGGGGAAACCTCCGCTCCCCGATACTTTAACCCTTTAATTGCGGCGGATCGTCACCGCAGCACAATGAAAGGGTTTCCCTGCTCTGTCGGGTGATCGGAAAACCTGGTGACCCGACAGAGCCCAGGGAACGGCTGCACAGTCAGCCCTGGGGACCTAGAGTGGCCCCAGGACTGTCTGTGTAACAAGCCAAAAGAGAGTTTGTCCACCGCACACCAGAAGTAGTATATTGCAAAAATTATTTATTTATATTAGTCTGAGGCATGAATAAAGGTTAAAACACCAAATTCAGTCGTATCGCCAAACAAATGTTTTAAAGAAAAAATATAGGATATTATAGGGAATTTTTACAAAAGGAGAAAAGATGTCCTCATAAGCAACGACGTTTCAGCAAGTAGCCTTTTTCAAAAGACATCACATATGTAGAAATAGGGGGATATGTGATAAAGATGTAGTACATCTATCTTAACGTAGGCAGGTAATGGTAGGAAGCGTCCCCAGGAGAATAAGCCACAATGGGCTAAGAGGAGAGAGCCAGCAATAGGCAATAATGTAGAAGAGAAGCAGCGAGCTCCAGATGTCCCGCTGCTTCTCTCCTTTATTATTCATGCCTCAGACTTATAGGAATAAATAATTTTTGCAATATACTACCTCAGGTGTGTGGTGGACAAACTCTCTTTTGTATGTGGACTATTTGGTCTGGCTCCACCTTAGCACCCAACCTTACTTATCTCTCCCCCCTAAGTTGTGCGTGACTCTTCACGACTATATGTGTAACAAGCCAGTGACCAGGACAGACTGTGTGCTTGAGTTGAGTTTTTATTGGTATCGTTTTTGGGGGACACATGATTTTTTTGATCGCCTTTGAATCTGTTTTTGGAAGGGGAGGATGAAGAGAATACAGCATCCCTGGTAGTGTTTCTTATTTTTTTCAAATGCTCACCATGCAGTATAAATGACATGTTAATTTTACTTTGCTGGATGATACGATTGTGGCGATACCCAATTTATTTTGTTTTTTAATGTAGCAGTTTTTATTGTGTAAACCAATATTTATGTATCACTGTCTTCTGATAGCCATAATTTCTTTACAGAGTTGTGTAAGGTCCTTTTATTTGAATTGGTACTACAATTTTGCCATTTTCTTCTCTATTTATTCCTTTTTAAGTGCAGGGGGATGATCAAAAATTGCAATTCTGCCATTATTTTTTGTATTTTTTTTTTCGGCGTTCAACGTACGGGTATAGTAAGATTTATAGGATAGGCCTTTATGCATGCAGTGATACCAAATAAGTGTACTTTTTTATATTTTGATCTTTTTTGGGGTTATTGGTAATGGGTAAAGGGCGGTTTTACTGTATTTTTTGTTTTAGTTATTTATTACACTTTTACTTTTTATATATTTTTTTTTCACTTGTCCCACCCTGGGACTATACTCAGCGATCATTAGATCGCTGGTGTAACTCAGGTATAATATATTGCCACATGTCTATAAACTGCCCAGAGGTAATTTTCTGACCCCCGGGTTGCCATGGCAACCACAAGAACTCTGCAATTTCGTTGCTGGGGTTCTGATGGAGGATATAGGACACTTTCTCCCTCTGTCATACTCCTTAGCTGCTTCAATCACTATTTGCGGCAGCTAAGTGATTAAACCATCAGGAATAGACTTATCTCTGCTCCCAAGTGCAGGAGCCCGCATGATCTTCATGACGTTCCTGGACATCATGGTGCATTAAAGGCTTAATAGATATTAGGCAAATAATGTCACAGTACAGGAATAATACACAATAAAAAACAATATAAAAAAAAAAAATAGTGGTTTTAAGCACCTAAGCCAATACATGCTACGTTTAAATCCATGAATGGAGCAATTTTCCAGCATTGAGGTCTTACTCTGAAGCTGGATTTTTTTAGTGTATTTGCTGCAGTGCTGTATCCTTGACTATTACTTGGAGAGTTCATGAATAATGCACAGTACAATAATGATCTACTCTGTAAATATATGTGATAACTGAGAAGTGGCCTTATATAATTCACCACTGTCATATCCTCTCTGTCTCACAACCCTAGGCAGCTATTCAACACCTTCAACTCTCTCCTCCGTCCACCAGCACAACTTTCTCCATCAGATAATTTCACCACTCACTTCCTAAACAAGATTAGACTCATCAGAGATACACCCCACAGTCCCCACTGCCCACCTCTATACCTGCACAATGCTTGTCCCTTTTAGCCTTTTTAACCACTGTTACTCATGACAAGCTTTCCTCTCTACTGTCCAAATTCAACCTCACTACCTGTAATATTGACCCACTGCCATCTCACCTCATCCCAGACCTCAGTGCTATTATTATCCCAGCCCTCAACCATCTTTTCAACCTATCGTTAACCCTCTGGCATCTTCCCTTCCTCCTTTAAACATGCGACCATCACACACATCCTTAAGAAACCATCTCTTGACCCCTCCTCTCTGTCCAACTATCGCCCCATCTTAGTGCTTCAATTTGTGTCTAAACTCCTTGAACAGCACATCTATGTTCAACTGTCCTCTCATCTCTCCTTCAACTCTTTTTAACCCATGGCAGTCTGGTTTCCGACCCCACCACTCTACCGAAACCACTCTAACCAAAGTCACTAATGACCTAGTAACCGCTAAAGCCTCACGCCACTACTCTTTCCTTCTCCTCTTAGACCTGTCCACTACCTTTGACACCATCAACCATTCCCTTGTGCTACAAAACCTCTCGTCCCTTGGTATCACGGACTTGGCCCTTTCCTGGATCGCCTCATACCTCAGTGATTGGATGTTCAGCATCTCTCATTCTTGCACCACCTCCTCCCCCCAGCCTCTCTCTGTTGGTGTCCCCCAGGGGTCAGTCCTGGGCCCACTACTCTTCTTTATCTACGCTCATGGCCTGGGTTAACTCATAGCATCACACGGCTTTCAGCTCCAGTTGTATGCTGATAACACCCAACTTTACATCTCCGGCCCAGATGTTAACTCTGCTTTCCAGGATCCCGGACTATCTATATCATAAATATCCTCCTTCTTCCTTCCTGTCTCCTAAAACTTAATGTGGAGAAAACTCAATTTATCATCTTTCCACCATCTCACTCTATCCCCCCACCTGATCTTTCTATCACAGTCAATGGCTCTACACAGCAAGTCCGCTGCCTTGGGATAACCTTTGACTCCTCTCTGTCTTTCAACCACACATCCAAGCCCTTACTTCTGCCTGCCGCCTCCACCTGAAACATATCTCTTGAATCCGCTCACTCCTTGATTTCAGTGCTACAAAAATGCTAGTCCATGCCCTTGTCATCTCCCAACTAGGCTACAGCAACATTCTTCTCTGTGGCCTTCCATTTTAGCACTCTTGCTCCCCTCCACACTCTCTTCAGCGCTGCTGCCCGTCTTATCCACCTCTTTCCATAACCTACAAGGCTCTCCATTACCCCTCCCCTCCATACATCTCTGCCTTGATCTTTAGATACCTTCCCTCATGCAATCTCCGCTCCTCACAGGACCTTCTTCTCTGCTCTCCCCTTATCAGCTCCTCACACAACCGTCTCCAAGACTTCTCCCGTGCTTCCCCTATACTCTGGAACTCACTGCCTCAACACATCAGACTCTCCTCCACTTTCTCTAGCTTCAAATGCAACCTGAAGACCCATCTCTTCAGAATTGCCTGTAACCTACACTAACCCTGATGCTACCTATCCACCCCGCAAACATGTCTGCCCCTCACTTTCTGTCTCTCTCCCCTTCCTTGTAGACTGTAAGTCTTCGAGGGCAGGGCCCTCTATTCTTCTGTACCAGTTTAGTCATTTAACATCATCATGTACTTGTTTGACATATGTATGTAACCCCCTCAAATGTACAGCGTCCTGGAATTAATGGTGCTCTAAAATAAATACAATCCAGCCTCAGAGAATAGGGAGATTTCCACGCTAGAGCAGTTCTCTCCATTCTTTTCTATGGCGGTTCTGAATATAGATGAGTGAGTGTGCTTGATTATATTCAAAACTTCCATAGAAATGAGTGGAAGAGAGCTGTGCAAGCACTGCCATCTCCCCATTCACTTAGGCTGGGTCTTAGCGAGCTATTCGACTACCTCAGAAATTGATTTTGCTTTGTGGTAAAAGCCCTTTAAGGGACAATGCACATAGTGATGTCACAGCATAAATGTAATTTACACATTGATGTCGTAGTAAAGAAATAATTCACAGAAATTGCGCATATAGTGATGTCAAAGTACAGGAATAATTCACATAGGTATCACAGCACAAGAATAATGCAGCAGGAGGATACACTTCACGGAAAGAGTAAAAAAAAAAAGAAAAAAATCCTGAAAATCACATTTATTGATATTTTTTAAATCATTATTTTGCATTGTATTGCATGAAATAAGTATTTGATCACCCTCTAACCAGCAAGAATTCTATCTGACACAGATCTGTTAGTTTTTCTTTAAGAAGCCCTCCTACTCAGCAATTATTACCTGTATTAATAGCAACTGTTTGAACTCTATGTAAAAGGCACCTGTCCACACAATCATACTCCAACCTTTCCAACATGACCAAGACCAAAGAGCTGTCTAAGGACACCAGGGACTGAATTGTAGCCCTGCACCAGGCTGGCATGGGCTTCAGGACAATAGGCAAGCAGCTCGGTGAGAAGGCAACAACTGATGGCGCAATGATTAAAAAATGGAAGAAACACAAGATGACTGTCAATCTTCCTCGGTCTGGGTCTCCATGCAAGATCTCGCTTCATGAGGTAAGGATGATCCTGAGAAAGGTCAGGATTCGGCCCAGAACGACACAAGAGGACCTGGTCAATGACCTGAATAGAGCTGGGACCACAGTCTCAAAGATTATCGTTAGTAATACACTATGTAAGCATGGATTAAAATCCTGCAGGACACGCAAGGTCTCTTTGCTCACGCCAGCACATGTCTAGGCCTGTATGAAGTTCACCTATGACCATCTGAATGATCCAGAAGAGACATGGGAGAAGGTCATGTGGTCAGATGAGACCAAATTACATTTTTTGTATCAACTCCACTCACCCTGTTTGGAGGAAGAAGAATGTTGAGTGTTACCCCAAGAACAACGTCCCAACCGTGAAGCACGGGGGTAAAAACATCAGACTTTTGGGGGTGCTATTCTGCATAGGGGACAGGACGACTGCACAGTACTGAAGGAAGGATAGATGGGGCCATGTATTGCCAGATTTTGGCCAACAGTCTCCTTCCCTCAGTAAGAGCATTGAAGATGGGTCATGGCTGTGTCTTCCAGCAGGAAAATGACCCAAATCACACGCCCAGGGCAACTAAGGAGTGGCTCCGTAAGAAGCATTTCAATGCCCTGGAGTGGCCTAGTCCGTCTCCAGACCGGAACCCAATCGAAAATTTTTGGAGGGAGCTGAAACCAAATGTAGCCAAACACAGCCTCAGCACCTGAAAGATCTGGAGAATATCTGTATGAAGGACTGGGCCAAAATACCTGCTGCAATTTTAAACAAAGGTTTCTGTACCAAATACTAAGTTCTGTTTTTCTATTGTATCGAATACTTATTTTATGCAATAAATTACAATTAATTATTTAAAAATCATACAAGATTTAAGATTTTGTCTCTCACAGTTTACCTACAATAAAAATTACAGACCCCTACATTCTTTGTAGGTGGGAAAACTTGCAAAATCGCCAGTGTATCAAATACTTATTTTCTCCACTGTACATTAAGAATAGCCAACAAACACACACATGGTAAGCCAGGATGAATTATTAGAATCATGCTCTGTCATAGTACTTGATTGATTTACTCATGTGATTTTTAATTGCTCTTGGTCATGTGACAGCTAATCATTACGATTTAGAGGTGTGATTACGATTTAGAGGCCTTATTTCCATATAAGTCCTTGTTAATAAATTTTTTATTGTGATTTTATGAATTTTCCAATAAAGTGGTATATTAATAGATTAACATGATATGTAGTGGGGCTTGTTACTCGCCTGTACTAATGGATTTATATTAAATTTCTCAATACATATTGAAGCTTTTCCGGTGAGGCACATTGATGGGCAACTCACCATACACCAGTTTGCTGAGGAAACTTCTAGCTTTCAGGGCGTCTGTGCCAGAATTGCCCTGTGCTCCTCATTTCACATGTGCATATGAAATCCCTTTACAGTCACACGTGCTCAGCAATATATAGTAGTAGCACATTTATCAGTATGGCTGCTGACATCCCCTATTAATATGTTGATTGTATAGCAGAAAAAAGGCTCAGCAGTGGAAGACCGATCTCGGTGTCATAGCCTATTTAATAAAACATGGGCCCATGGCTGTTTTATTGCTATTCGTATAGATCCTTTCCTGCAGACCGGCACTAATGTAAGAGATTCAATGTATCTGTAACCTAAGCCATCCCATGCTTGATTGCTATATGTATCATTATTATATCGTGATTTGCTGGAATGGTTGGTCTCATCACAAACAACCGCTTTAGTACAGGAACTGCTGCAGCAATCAGCTAGTCTGGCTCTAGAGACCCCTGGCAATTAGCTGATTTTGCCAGTGGAAGCTGGCCAGGCAGACAGATATTTCTTGAAATGTAATATGAATGTCCAAAACATGCATAAAAAGCCTGATTGTGTCAGAGCGAGAGCTCCTGCTTGTTAGTGGCCCTCTTTTCAGGCTCATAGATGAGTGGGCCACCATAGGTAACCGAGGCTACTCTACCTCAAGGCTACTCTACCTACGACTAAACAACATGAAAGAGTCCCGGCACTCATAGAAGGGATACTGAAGAGGCGTAGTGACCACTCTCTTTATTGAAAGGAGTTAAAAAAGAGCTTTAGAAACATCCGAAGGTATAACAGTTTACGTGTTTCAGGCCATATCCTCGGCCCTTAATCGTAACTAACGTCTACCCAAAAAACAACTTTCTTATATCACAATTCCCTCAGGCTAATTACAATCAAATACTTTACATGTGTGTGTTTAACCCTTGAGGTTACAATAGGAAAAAGACACTTCTAACCAAATTTACAAAAAAAAACTAAGATACCTTATGTATTAACTACAAAAAACAACTCTCTAAGACTATGTTCACACGGCTTAAAGTGGGACGTATTTTGTCCCATAAATTCGTGCCGTTTCTGGCTAAAACAGTAAAGAAATACTTCCCAGTCATTACGTAATCCACATTCTTAAAAAATTTTCCTCTCCCCCGCTCGCCCCAAAAGGCCGAGTGGGAGAGAAGTGACATGTCCATTATCCTGGCGGTATACGCACCGTGAATAATGAGTGTCTATGGGGCCGGCGAGCTGATGCAACTCTCCCCCCAGCCTCCGCTACGGAGCACACGCTGTAATTGCGGATGAAATACGTCCTGCAATTATTGCCGTGTGAACATAGCCTAAGGACGTTTTATCTGTCCGAAGCGCGTCAGCGAGCATCATGTTTGAAGATCTTACTGTCAACAGGACCATGTCGATGAGAAATATTTTTTAATTTTTGTACCAATAAAGAAGAGCATTTTAAAATATCTCTTTCTGATATGAGAGCTGGCTTTTTGGATTCTCTGCTCCCTCCAGACAGGGTCACGGTATTGAAGTGTATATTTTTATAGGTGACGTATTTGGGACTTGAGTATACGGACATGTATAATGAACAAATGTTAATTCGCTAAATAAAATCTCATATGCACAAGTCTCAGTTATATTTAAATCCTGGCAAGGTGGTGCAGTGGCTGGCACTATCGAGGTCTCAGATTTTTACCTAAGCATTTGGCTTGCGTGCCCTCTACTTGATCGCTAGGATGTCGTCTTTGTGATTTGCTTCAGCAGTTGTAAATGTAGCAGAATTAATTGCTTCCTGTGAAATAGGCCTTTATGTGGGCGTATGTTTGGATGTGAGTGGAAACAAAATTACAGTGTAAGCTCCACTAAGGCATATTATGTTATCTAAAGGTTAATCGCCGTAGTAATATAACTAGGACATAGCCGTTCTTTGACTGCACTGCAATAAACAGGGTCATGTGTACATTTACTTGCGTCCAGATGAAAGTCAAGGCCAAATGTTCTCTAGCTTCTGTACCCAGATCTGTCTTCTTTGTCAGCATCATACTGCTGACCATACACAATGATGGCTACATCTTAATATGATATTGATACATATATCGTATTGACAGATGTGCATGTACCATAGAAAACTGCTATAAACCCTTGTGCGCTGTCATCATATTTCCAGCATATTGCACTATCTGTGTGAACTTCAAATGACCCTCTCAGGGCCGCTATGATTATACCCTTGGACTCGCCTTAATGTCGATCAAATCCTATATGTGACATGTGATAGTTCCCTCTTTTATTATCTGAATATAGATTCTTGTTCTGCTTGGTTCACCATCATAGTTTTGCTATATTTAATAAGATTGCACGAAAAATCCCAGCCTGTAAAGGTGTATGGCGAATGCACAGTGACCACTAGGTGGCAGAATTACATTGTTTATACTCTGCCCGCGTGTCTCCGGGGGCTGCTTGATTTATACATTCAGGTTTTAATACTTGATGGAGGGAAAACAAAGCAAGGACTATTGTTGGAGAATAATATCTGATTAAATATGATGAAGCTGCAAACAAGGCTGCTGATATATTTTCTTTTGCAGTCAGTGACATAGGGTTCTTGGCAGTTCCTGCAAGCTCTGTAAATGTTTCATGAGAGCATTTGTTTTACATAGGTTGCAGTCAGGTGAATTATATTTACAGAAAATGGTATTCACTTTTATTTTTACATTTGTGCTAGAATAATTCACTTTTAGATGAAGTTGACTGTCTTATGCCTTATTTAATATTTCACACTTCACTAACTCACATTTACCTCTGTTGTAGTGGATACGCCAAGCAACATGTTGTGGAAGGATTAGAGGCTAGTACCAGCTACAGGTTCAGACTAAAAGTCACAGGGCATAATGGAGAGTATGCCTACAGTCCAGTGGTCACCGTGTCAACTACAAGTAAGTATAGAGTTTATGGCCCTAGCAGCAATCATCATGAATATTAGGGCGCGTCCCCATGGCACAGGACAAATACTGGTTGGTTTATCTGACCGGTATTTGTCCGGTTTTCCCCCCCCCCTCGGCCCAGGGCGGCTTTTTCCTGATTCGATTGGGGGAAAACCCTCCCCCTTTTCAC
>JAODAL010065229.1:0-18331 GCA_025379985.1 Phyllomedusa bahiana | reverse complement strand
CCACTGCTTTTGAAAAGCCTTTCCACAAGATTATAGAGTGTCTGTGGTAATCTATGCCTGTTCAGCCAAGAGAACATTTGTTAGGACAAGCATTGACACTGGACAATACATTTTGGCTAGGTGTTCCCAATATACAATGTAACGGTTTTTTTTAGCGGGTAGTGGACCCACTAGACCACTGCCAGGCTTGCGCCTAGGGGGCATAACTAAGCAGCAGTCGGCATCTTCACAGAGCCTTAGATGGTAAGGATGGCTTCCCCGATGGCCGCCAGGTGTGAACTCAGAACAGTCCCCACCAGTGGCAGCTGCCGAGACAGGGGCCAAATTGCCGATGCTAGCACCGACAGATAGGGACAAAGATATAGCAGACTAGGTGTAGAGATGTGCAGGTACAAAACGCACAGAGACAGAACTAAACGGATACAAAACAGGAAGGTTAAACGAAAGGCAAGGTACAAAACATAGTCTTACTGGAAACAACACCAAGAACATGACAGGAGACAAAGCAGAGACTTAAGCTAGGACTCTGGCTAGGAACCAAGCAGGCCCAGACTGCCCATAGGGCAAACCGGGCATTTGCCCGGCGGGCCGTTGGGGTCCGGGCCGCAGGGCCGGCTCGGATCACCCGCCGAGGAGGACGGGTGTTCCCCCCCCTCGGGCCCCGAGTCCCGGTCGCTGGTCTGTGGCGCGTATATGTGGGGCCTCAATGGTCGCAACAGCGCCTGGACCCCTGTGGCAGGGGCGACAGTCCCCCCTCGCCACAGCGGCTGCACGTGCCGGGACACCGACCCAGGCCAGAGCAGCCATCACGGCCGCCGCCTGCACCGCCGGATGCAAGCAGCGGCTGAGCTCTGAACATCTGGGATCTATTGATCCCGTCTGGTCAGCTCCCAGGAGGTTGCGGGGCAGGCGCACGATGTAATGACATCATAGTGTGCCTGCTCCGTGGCCCCACACTCTCCAGTTGAGCGGCCACCGCTCCGGAGCAGGTGAAGAGAGGGACACGGTGAGTATACTTTTTTATTTTTTTTAAACTACTAGTGTCCCTGGATGCCTATAATTGCCCCTGCCCCTGGCTACTATACCTGCCCTGGCTTAATAACCCTCGCCTGGCTATAAGAAGCCCTGCCCAGGCTACCGATGCTCTCCTGGCTACCTATACCCTGCCCTGGCCTATATGATGCACTGCCCTTGGCAATATGATGCCCTCGCTGGCTACCTATACCCTGCCCTGGCTACCTATACCCTGCATGGCTATATGTGATGCCCTGCCCTGTCTACCTATACCCCGCACCAGATCCCACTATACGAGCGCGTCAAACCCTCTCCACCGAGTCCTCGCCCTGGCTACTAGACCCCTGCCTGCTATATATGCCCTGCCCTGTGCTACCTATACCCTGCCTGGCTATATGATGCCCTGCCTGGCTACCATACCCTGGCTATATGATGGCCTACCTGGCAACTATACCCTGCCTGGCTATATGATACCCAGCCCTGGCTACCGATGCCCTGCCCTGGCTATATGATGCCCTGCCCTGGCTACCTATACCCTGCACTGGCTATATGATGCCCTGTCCTGGCTACCTATGCCCTGCCCTGGCAATAAGATGCCCTGCCCTGGCTACCAAAAACCTGCCCTGGCTACCGATACCCTGCCTGGCTATATGATGCCCTGCCCTGGCTACCTTTACCCTGCCTGGCTACATACACCCTGCCTGGCTATATGATCCCTTGCCCTGGCTATCTATACCCTGCCCTGGCTACCTATACCCTGCATGGCTATATGATGCCCTCCCCTGGCTAACCTAAACCCTGCCTGCAATAGATGGCCCCGCCCTGCTACCTATACCCTGCCCCTGGCTACCTATACCCACCTGACTATATGATACCCTGCCCCTGGCTACCTAACCCTGCCTCTATATGATGCCCTGCCGCTGGCTACCTATACCTGCCTGCTCATATGATGCCGCTGCCTGGCTACCTATACCCTGCCTGGTCTATATGATGCCCCTGCCTCTGGCTACCTATACCCTACCTGGCTATATATGAGCCCGCCCGGCTAAACCCATACCCTGCCCTGGCTACCTATACCCTGCCTTGCTATATGATGCCCCGCCCAGGCTACCTATACCCTGCCCTGGCTACCTAAACCCCTCCCTTGGCCCCTGTCTATATGATGCCCTGCCCTGCTACCGAAACCTGCCTGCTATATGATGCCCTGCCCTGGCAACCTAAACCCTGGCTATATGAAGATACCTGCCCAGGCTAACTATACCCTGCCTGGCTTATATGATGCCCGCCCTTGGCTACCTCACCCTGCCCTGGCTACCTATACCCTACCTGACTATATGATACCCTGCCACTGGCACCTATACCCTGCGTGGCTATAAGATGCCGCTGCCCTGGCTACCCTATACCCTGCTGGCTATATGATGCCCTCCCTGGCTACCTATAGCCCTGCCGGCATATGATGCCCAGCGCTGGCTACCTATACCCTGCCCTGGCTACCTATACCCTGCAATGCTATATGAAGCCCTGCCGATGGCTACGCTATACCCTGGCCCTGGCTACCTATACCCTGCCTGGGTATATTATTCCCTGCCCTGTCTACCTATACCCTGCCCTGCTACCTATACCCTGCCTGCTATATGATGCCCCTGCACCTGGCTACTATACGCCTGCCCTGGCTACCTATATCCCAGCCTGGCTATATGATGCCCAGCCCAGGCTACCTATACCCTGCCTGGCTATACAATGCCCTGCCCTGGCAACCTATACCCTGTGCGTATATGATGCCCAGCCCTGGCCTAACTATATCCCTCCTGGCTATATGAATGCCACTGCCCTGCTACGATGCCCTGCCCTGCTAATAGTGCTTCCCTGTCCTGTCTACCTTACCCTGCTCCTCGGCTATATGATCGCCCTCCTGGCTACCAATATCCACCTGCTCTTGGCATACCTATACCCTCCTTGCGATATATGCCCTCCCCTGGGTCTACCTATATCCTCTGCCCTGGCTACCTACACCCAGCCTGGCTATATGATCCCCTGCCCGACTACCTATACCCTCCCTGTGCTACCTCATACCCCTGCCTGGCTATATGATGCCGCCCAACGGCCCCCCCGCCTGTGCCCTGGCTACCTATACCCTGCCTGGCTTTATAGCCCTGCCCTGGCAACCTATACCCCAGCCCTCTACCAATACCCTTACCTGGCTATATGATGCCCTGCCCTGGCTACAGATACCCTTCCAGGCTATATGATGCCCTGCCCTGGCTACCTATACCCTGCCTGCTATAGATGCCCTGCCCTGGCATAAACTAATACCCTGCCAGGCTAAATGAATGCCCTGCCCTGCTACCTATTACCCTGCCTGCTATAGATGCCCTGCCTGGCTGCCTATACCCCTGCCCTGCTATATGATCCCCTGCCCTGGCTACCTATACCTACCGGCATATGATGCCTGCCCTGGTTACCCTATACCCTGCCTGGCAATATGATGTCCTGCCCTGGCTACCTATACCCTGCCCTGGCTACCTATACCCTTCCTGGCTATATTATGCCTGCCCTGGCTACTATACCCTGCCCTGGCTACTATACCCTACCTGGCTAAATGATGCCCTGCCCTGCTACCTATACCCTGCCTGGCTATAATGATCCCTGCCCAGGATACCATATACCCTGCCCTGGCTACCTATACCCTGCCTGGCTATATGATGCCCCTGCCCTGGCTACCTATACCCTGCCCTGGCTACCTATACCCTGGCTGGCTATAGGAATCCCTGCCCTGGCTACCTATACCACGCCTGGCTAAAAAGATGCCCAGCCTGGCTACCTATACCCTGCCTGGCTATATGATGCCCTGCCCTGGCTACCATTCCCTTGCCTGGCTATATGATGCCCTGCCCTGGCTACCTATACCCTGCCTGGCTATATGATGCCCTGCTCTGGCTACCAATACCCTGCCCTGCTATATGATGCACAAAGAACGGAGACTGCCCTGGCTACCTATACCCCTACCTGGCTATATGGTGCCCGCCCTGGTTACCTATACCCACACCGGGTGCTTGAACTGGCATATGATGCCCTGCCCTCTACCTATACCCTGCCCTGGCGACCTATAGACCCTTCCTGGCTATAAATGCCTGCCCTGGCTACCTTACACTGCCTGGCAATATGTGCCCTGCCCTGGCTACCTATACCCTGCTCTGGCTACCTATACCCTGCCCTGGCTACCTATACCCTACTGGCTATATGATGCCCAGCCCATGCTACCTATACCCTGCCTGCCTATATGATGCCCTGCCCTGGGCTATATGATGCCCTGCCCTGGCTACCTATACCCTGGTCAGTCCTATATGATGCCCTGCCCTGCTAACTATACCCTGCCTGGCTATATGATGCACCTGCCCTGGCTTCCTATTCCCTGCCCTGGCTATATAGATGCCCTGCCCTGGCACCTATACCCCTGCCCTGTCTATATTGGATGCACATCCCTGGCTGCCTATACCCTGCCCTGCTATATGATGCCCTCCCCTGGCTACCTATACCCTACCTGGCTAATATGCCCTGCCTTGGCTATATGTTGCCCTTCCTGGCTACCTATACCCTGCCTGGGCTATCTGATGCCCTACACCCTGGCTACCTATACCCTTGCCTGGCTGCCTATACCCTGCCTGCAATATATGCCCTGCCCGTTCTGCCTATAACCCTGCCCTGCTGCCTAATGGCACTGCCCTGCCTATCTATAATATGACCCTCGTTTGCCTAATACTGTCCCTGTCTGCCTATAAGTGGCTCTATCTGCCTGCATACTGTCCTTGCCTGCCTGCATACTGTCCTTGCCTGCCTACATACTGTCCCTGCCTGCCTACATAATGTCCCTGCCTGCCTACATACTGTCCCTGCCTACCTATATACTGGCCCTGCCTGCCTACATACCGACCCTGCCTATCTACATACTGCCCTGCCTGCCTAATGTGGTCAACCTATTTAACATGCCACTTATCTGGACATTTTTTAAATTTCAAATTTTTATTGGGTCTAACATACGCAGTTAGGGGAATTGATAGGAAAGTGCTGGAAAAGAGGGGAGTCTAAGAGTATTTGTGGAAAATTCTACGGGGCCCGGGGTAGGGACCACTAGAAGAGACACTGATGCTTTTCGGGAAACAGAGAAAGAAAAGGAAGGGAACACTCATCGGGGAAGACATCATGGGGGTTTGGGGCCAGAAGGAGAAGAAAAGGAGAAGAAGACAACTCCCCATCAAGATGACGTCTCCTGTGAGCCCCTGCGTCAGGGTCATTTACTTCTTGTTGAATCATGCTGTATTCATTGATGTCCCCTACAAACTGGTGATGTATTGGTGGGGTTTGTAGGTTATGTTGTGCTTATGTAGTGTCATTGTGGGTTTTCCCCCTATTGTAAAGCAAGCGCACACCTGACTCTGTTGAGAGGGTTTTCTCTGTACACGTTTCTTTCTTGCTTGTATTAGGGGCCTCACATGAGGGGTTTTGTGCATTTTTTGATGCGTTTTTTTTGTGCAGAAATGTACAGCATTAACTGCTCTGCCTTTCTGCACAAAATGCATCAAAAACACATAAAAAACGCACCAAAAACTCTCCATGTGAAAGCACCCTTATAGTGTAGTTTATTTTATACAGTGGCGAGGTGCGAGAACAAGGGACATTTTGTAAGCGGATATTGTATGTGGGCTGCTGGGGGCTTTGTGCCAGGGCTAATTTTTATTCCCAGTCCGGCCCTGTAGCATTCACACCAATAATATCTGTCTCTATAGTGAAAAAAATTTCTAAGCTACAGAAATCACTTTTTAAAAAGATGTCAGAAAATCTAAGGCCTGGTTCAAATCTGTGTCAAAGGTGCCATTTGGAACTTCCATCACAATAGTTCAGCACTCAACTGTCAGGACTGTGCTACTGGCCCTTTAAGGATTTTGTTGCAGCCTCAGCCAGAGTGCGGCTTGGTGCTTAATGGGTTAAGCACTTGAGCCAATTCCTGGCTGGGGTGGGAGTTTTAAACCGCTTCCTGTCTGCCTGGCTCTGCTGGTGATTGCTTTTTGTGTCCTAGCTGTCTTTTTGCTCTGCTGTGTTGTTTTGCTGGTTCTCTGATTTTGTCTTGTCTTTCTGGTTACTCTTCCGTTCTGTCTTTTGGTACTTCACATACTCCTGGTAGGACCTCGGCCCATCTGACTATTCTTTGTTTGTTATCTGTGGTGTCTGTGTGAGGTGCGAGTGCAGGGTCGTCCTTTTCGGGGTGGTTGCCCTGCTTAGGCAGGGTAATCCAGGGCAAAACTAGGACGTCCCTTACAGAATCACCACCCTATATATTTTTTCCCTTCTGAATACAGAACCTATGAAGGCATTAGTGGACCAGATGCATGGCTTGACGAAACCAGTTCAAGGTCTCACTCAAAGGCAGGGGCGTAACTACCGGTACAGGGTACAGTTGCTCCAGGCCCGGCTTTTGGGGGGCCCGGCCCCAGGGCAGCTGCTACCGCATCCCCACCCGTAATCTTTTCCTGGGCCCGCCGCGTAAAACTTAACAGTTCACTAGCGGGCGGGGACTGGGGGGCGTGCATGCTCCCCTGAACCCCCCCTCCGCCCGAGCGTTCAAGGGGCACCCGCGCAGGGAGGTAGCAGAACGGGGGTGCCGATCGCCCCCACTCTGCAACTTCCCTTCCCGGGCCCCTGTGATCACTGGGGGCGCGCGGGATTTCACATCACCGCGCCCCCGCACTGACACAGGGGTGCAGAAGGCTGCAGCGCGGCGAAAGGGGGGAACGTGGACCGGGGTGAAAAACTATTTATTAATTTTCCTGCCCTAAGCCTCCTTAATCCCCAAAACCTCTGTATACCCCATAACCGCCTGTATACCCAACCTGCCTTATACCCATTACCTGCCGTATACCCAAAAGCCTCCTGTATACCCATACCCTCCCGTAAAAAACCCAATACCTCCTTTATCCCCCTTTAGCCTGTTTAAAACCCCCATGCCGCGTATCCCCCCATACCGCCGGGTAACCCTTTTACCTGCTGAAATAGTTTACCCCAAACCCTTTATCCCCCTTTCCTTTTATTCGCCCCCAAGCCGGCCGTATACCCCTTAAGCCTCCCGTAAACCCCATAGCCCCCTGTATACCCCATAGCCTGCCGTATACCCCATAAATCCTGCCGTATACCCCAAACCCCCTGCCTAAAACCCACCCATTAGCCCCTGAACCCCAAAGCGCAAGCCTGTATACCCCATTTTGCCCCGCCCCTTATACCCCATTAGCCTGTTTGTATTCCCCTAAGCCTGTTTAAAACCCCCCAAAACCCTTCCTTATACCCCATAACCCCGCCTGTATACCCCCCAGCCCTGCCTTATCCCCCAAGCCTCGAAATCCCCCCAACCTGCGTAATACCCATACCTGCGAAAATACCCCCCTTTAACCTCCTGTATACCCTATAGCCTCCTGTAAAACCCCAACCTGCTGTAACCCCAATAAACCTGCCTGTATACCCCTTTACCTCCTGTATCCCCCCAATGTCTTTTGGTATACCCCAAAAAGCCTGCTTATCCCCCCATAGCCTCGTATACCCCAAGCCCCTGATACCCCCCCTTAAAAACCCCCCCCTGTTCCCCCCAAAAGCCCCTCCCCTGTATCCCCCAAACCTGCCTGTATCCCCCATACCCCCCTGTATCCCCCCTTTTACCCCGCCTTATACCCCCAAAGCCCTTTTATACCCCCTTTTCCCCTGCCCCTTGTTTTAAACCCCCATAAGCTGTGTATACCCCCATAGCCTGCTTATACCCCATAGCCTGCCGAATACCCCATAGCCTGCGTATACCCCCATAACCTGCCTGTATACCCCATAGGCCTGCTGATACCCCCCCTAAGCCTGCCTTTTATACCCCCATACCCCTCCCTTATCCCCCTTAGCCCCCCTGTATACCCCTTAGCCTGCCTGTAACCCCATTACCTCCTTAAAAACCCCCAAAAAGCCCCGAAAAAACCCCCAACCTCCTGTTATCCCCTACCTGCCTGTATAAAACCCCCCTACCTGCTGTAACCCCCAAACCTCCCGATCCCCCCATAACCCTCCCTGAACCCCCAAAACCCTGCCTGTATCCCCCATAGCCTCCCTGTATACCCCCATAAGCCTGCCTGTAAAACCCAAAACCTGCTTTTAACCCCCTAAGCCTGCCTTAAACCCCCATAACCTGCCTGTATCCCCCAACCGCGATACCCCCATAAGCCTTTGCCTGAAAACCCCCATAAGCTGCCTTATACCATAGCCTCTGATACCCCCAAAGCCTGCCTGTATCCCCCATACCTCTGTAAAAACCCCCCATAAGCCGCTTTATACACCATAGCCTTCCTGTAAAAACCCCATTATCCTCCCTTAAAAACCCTATTACCTCCTGTATACCCCCAAAACCCTGCCGTATACCCCATTAGCCCGCCGTTAAAAACCCAAATTTAAAAGCCTCTTAAAAACCCATACCCGCCCTGATACCCTTTACCTCCTGAAAATACCCTATTAGCCTGCCTCAAAACCCCCCCTAACCGGCCTTAACCCCATTAGCCCCTGTATACCCCCATAACCTGCCTGTATCCCCCCCACAACCTCCTGTAACCCCTAGCCTGCCTTTAAAAAAACCCCATTACCTGCCGTAACCCCAAGCCCTGCTGTAAAACCCCTAGCCTGCCTGTATACCCTTTTTAAAGCCTCCCTGTATAAAACCCCCATTCCCTGCCTGTATACCCCATACCCTCCCCTTTATAACCCCATTTAACCTGCCTGTAACCCCCATAGCCTCTGTATACCCCTACCCCCCTTATACCCAAAAACCCTCCCTGAACCCCTTTAGCCTCCCTGTATACCCCCATTAGCCTCCCTGTATACCCCAAAACCTCTGAAAAACCCCATACCCCCTTTTTGATACCCCCAAAAGCCTGCTGTATCCCCCTTTTAGCCTGCTTATCCCCATACCTGCCTTAAAAAACCCATAGCCTCCCTGAACCCCATAGCCTCCTTATACCCCAACCTCTTTAAACCCCCCCCAAACCTGCCTGTATACCCTTTTACCCCTCCCGAAAATAACCCCAATAGCCCCTGCTGTAACCCCCCAAAAAACCGCCTGTAAAACCCCCAAAAAGCCGTTTTTTTTAAAACCCCCATAGCCTTTTTTATACCCCAATAGCCTGCCTTAAACCCTACCCTGTAAAAAACCCCCCCCCCAAAAACCTCCCCTGATACCCAAAAACCCCTAAAAACCCCCAAGCCGCCTTATACCCCCATAAGCTCCCTGTAACCCCATAAACGCCAAAACCCCCCAAAAGCCTCCCCTTGCTAAAAACCCAAAAAAAAAGCCTCCCTTTTAAACCCCAACCGCCAAAAAACCCTATTACCTGCCTGAAAAATCCCCCCCATAAGCCCTCCTTTATCCCCCCAAAAGCCTGCCTGAAAACCCCAAAACCCCCCGGGGTCCCCCCCAAAAACCCTGCCGTTGCCCCCAAACCTCCGTAACCCCAACCTGCCTTAAACCCCTTTTAAGCCGCCTGAAACCCCCATAGCCTGTGAAAAACCCCATTACCCCCCTATACCCCCATAAGCCCCTGAAAAACCCCAAAAGACCTTCGATACCCCCCATACCGCCTGTATACCCAAAGCCTCCCGAATACCCATAGCCTCCCCTTTAACCCTTTAAGCCTGCCTGTTACCCCAACCCCGCTTTACCCCTTACCTGCCGATACCCCCAAAACCCCGCTGTATACCCCATACCCCTCTGATACCCATACCTGCTGTATCCCCCATAACCTGCCAAATACCCTTTTAGCCTCCCTGTATACCCATACCCTTTCTTTACCCCATAGCTGCTGTATACCCCCCATACCGCCTTATAAAACCCTTAAAACCTCCCTGTATACCCCATACCCGCTTAAAACCCCCCCTAACCTCCCCTTAAAACCCCAAAAGGGCCTCCTTATACCCCCAAAAAGCCTCCTTTATACCCCAAAAGGCCCCTGTAACCCTTTAAGCCTGCCGTTACCCCATAACCCCTTCTGTACCCCCCCATAACCTCCTGTATACCCCATAACCGCCTGTAACCCTTAGCCTGCCTGTATACCCCATCCCCTGCCTTAAAACCCCCATAACCCTCCTTTATACCCCACCGCTCCAAATAGCCCTATAGTACCGTGAAGCCGCTGCCTATTAGCCCCTATAGCCCCCGAACCCCTGCCTGTCTCTTATAGGGGCCCCCTTTACACCTAAACCCTACCCAAATGGCCCCTAACCCCACCTAACCCCGTCTACCTTTAAAAGGGGCCTCCCTATACTACCAAAAACCCTGCCTGCCTAATAAACACCTTTTTGGTACCTAAACCTTGCCATTTGGGGGCCCTAAATACCTATCAAAAAACCCTGCCTCCAAAGGACCCCATAAGCCGGGGGGCCGGGTGCGGGAAAAGTCAGGATTCAAAGATAGTTTTGTGCTAAAACTGCAGGGGCAATGGTCGGAGAAGTCATCATGGTGGGGAGGACCCGATGCAGAACAAAGGGGGAAAATCAACGACTCGTCAAGAAACTCACCTTGAGTCACAAATTAAAAACACTTAATCACTTATATTCTACAGAGCCCGTGTACACTGGCCCACACTATATGGTCACTTATGGTGGGGTTTTATACAGTCTGCAGACCTTGTACATGGTGTCTACCACTATATGTCCTTAGGTGGTTATATACGTCTCAGCCCCGGGGCACTGGGATATACCCTATATGGTCACTGTATGGTTTATATAAGCCCCGCAGAGCCTGTGTAACACTGGTGTCTACCCCTATATGGTCCTGTATGGGGGTTATAACATCTGCAGAGCCTGTGCACTGGTATATACCACTATAATGTCACTATATTGGGGGTCTATTGCTTTGTGTACTGATCAAAATTTGGGGTATTATTCATCCTTTGTGGTCGGTTTTTTTGGGACCCTCAGGGGCCAAAAGAAGTAGGGTTATTGGTAATGTTTGGTTTTTTTATAGTGGATTTGTTTGGTAGCCGTATGAGGGGAATGATGGGGAGGTATTTTTCCCCTTGTATTTTCTACATTAACAAAGCATGCCGGGGCATGGGCGTGGTCAGGGGGGGGGGGAGGGGTTTGGGGGCCCCATCCAAAATTTGCTTTGGGGGCCCTGGCTTCTCTAGTTACGCCCCTGCTCAAAGGGTCCAGCTGCAGGAGTCTATGTCCTCCTGGGGTGCTGTGTCAGTATACCCACCTGTGGAACCCAAGCTCCACCTGCCAGATCGTTTCTCTGGAGACTGCAGTACTTTCGTGAGTTTCTGAGAGAGTTGCGGGGGTATTTCCCCCTTAGGCCCCATTTTTCTGGTTCGTTTTAGCACGTGGGGTTTTAATTTCTTTGCTTCAGGGGACTCCACAAGCTTGGGCTTTCTCCTTGAACCCTTTCTCTCTCCGTTGATTCCTTTTTTCAGGCCTTGGGACTCCTACATGATGAACCAGACGTCAGATCAGTAGCCGAAACCAACCTCTTGTCTCTCCGTCAGGGGTGGTGATCAGTGGAAGATTACTGCTCCGATTTCAGACCCTGGTCAGTACCCTCACAGTGGTACGACCCAGTACTTCAGTGTCTTTTTTGGCAAAGGCTGTCCGAGACACTTAAAGATCTTTTGATTAGCTACCCGCAACCTGAAAACCTGGAAGAGCTTATGACCCTGACTATTCGGCTTGTCTGTCGCCTCCACGAGGGAACATCTTGAGGTACCTGCTCCCCCCTCCATATCCAACAAGGTGTTGGAAATTGATCTGGAACCAACGCAGCTGGGATCTACTATGACTTCCAGAGACCGCAAACCCTTCCTAAAAAACAAGGGATTCTTTTTTACTGCGGTGCAGCAGATCACTTTATCCGGAACTGCCCAGAGTTTCCGATTCCAGGTAAACTCCAGCACCTAGATGAGTCAGGAGAAGGTCACCTAGGCAGTCAGGTATTTCCCAGTATGTCTGTATTTTGTATAACCGCCACAGTCTTTCTGGTAATTCGTTTATCGACTTCGGTTCTGCAGCAAGTTTCCTGAACACATGTATTGCCAGTGTGTTGGGTATTCCGTTACTGTCTCTTGGGACCCCTGTTAATGTGGTTGCTATAGATAGTACACCCCTCTGTCAAGGTGCTATTGAGTTCTATACTCCTCTGGTTAATTTAAAAGTAGGGGCCTTGCATTCTGAGTTAATTCCCTTTTTTTGTATTTGAAAACCCAAAACCTCCCCAATTTGGGGTTTTGGGTTTTTCCCAAAAGGGGTTAAAAGACTTAAAAACCCTTAATCCGGGGGAAAAAACCCTGATATATAAAAATTGGAGGAAGTGCCCCTTGTCATTTTTTAAAATTTTTCCCCTTAGTTATCTGTTTTTCTCCGGAATCCAATCCCTGATTTAAAACCCCAAGATTTTTGAATCTTTTTTATGAGTAAGGCGGGGAATTGTTTTTCCTTCTCATGGGCCCTTTAAATGACTTTTGCTATCAAAGTTACTTCTGAACATTAGGGTACTTGTATAAAATTTTGGCGTGATAACGGCAGATTTTTCTGCGACTAAAATTAGTCTAAATGCGCCTGTTTATAAACCCCCGCTTTTCTGTGGGTCATAAAACAGGCCTTTCTAGAACTTGTACGCAACCCTGGTCGGGTAAAACCCTTTGAAAGGCTCTCCCTTTTTCCGCTGTTTTCCCTTTAAAAAATCCCTTTATAAGCTATAAATATCTAAAAAAGCCCAAAAATACCCGGGCGCAGCCCCCGTTATAACAGGGTTCCCCCCTAAGTTTCCAAAGGGTCGCATTTATAATCTTCTGCACCTGAAAAAAGGGGCAAATGAAGGAGTATGTCAAATATCTCCGAAAGGGGTTCATAGCCGCCCCTTATTTTTTCCCTTAGGGGCGGTTCCCCCTTTGTTAAGAAGAAGGATGGAGGATCAAAATTTTAAATAGACTCCGGGAGTTAAAAAAAATTACTGTTAAAATCATTACCCCTCTTCCCCTTTTTCCCAGATCTTTTCAATCAATACGGGAAAGTTTCCCCGGGTTTTTCCAAATTAATTTTGGCAGGGTGCCTAAAATTTTTAATTTCGCATCCAAAAAGGGAGATGAGTGGAATACTGCCTTTAATATCCGTGATGGACACTAATTTGGGGGGCCAAAAGAAGGGGCTGCCCCAAAATCTGCTGCTTTTTCACCCGGGCTTTAGGCACATCCCATTCGCCAAAGTGGGAAAAGCCTCCCGTACACCATTATCAGGAACATTACAGAGCACCTGCGGCACTTTGTAATGCGCTAGATTTCAGAGGGCGTGCATGAGGCAGGGCGCACTAGAACTGCACGAAGCTATAGATTTATAACTTCGCTATGGCAATTGTAGGTACATCACTGGTAGAACAGGTAAACCACTTTCAAAGTGTTTAACCTGAGCCAGAAATGTCGTCTTAACACTAGAATACGCCTCATTTATGACGCGCAGTAGAATTTGTTCATAAATCAGGCACATTCTATGATATGATAATGCACATGAAATTTGCCTTTTAAATGCCAAAATTCATATGTGTCGTCCTGTGATTATTTAGTGATGCCTTTTGGTTTAGGTAATGCACCTGTAGTTTTTCAAAACATTGTTAATAACATCTTCCGAAACCTCATTGGGCAGTTTGTCATTGTTTAACTGGAGGATATTTTGGTCTTCCCATGTGGAACATGTGTACACTGTCCTGTAGATTCTTAGGGAGAATCATTTGTATGCAAAACTTGAAAAATGTCTCTTTGGGGCCCGGTAAGTCTTTAACCACCGAGCCTTCCGTATGGATCCCGTCAAGGTTCGGGCTATTGTGGATTGGGTACAGCCAAATTCCCTGAAAGCCCTGCAGAGGTTTTTGGAGTTCACCAATTACTACAGAAAATTTATCTGTAGCTTTCATCCATAGCCAAACCTTCGACAGATCTTAATAAAAAAGGGGGCGAATCTGCTTGAATGGAAACCTGAAACTATTCGTGCCGTTGAAACCTTGAAAAGATGCTTTACTGAAGCCCCCGTTCTAGTTCAACCTGACCTCTTATGCCCCTTTATTGTTGAAGTGGACGCTTCCAAGGTAGGAGTGAGCGCAGTCCTGTCGCAAGGGCCCCCCTTCCTGACTAACCTTCACCTTTGTGCCTTTTTCTCATAATAATTCTCCCGCACTGAGAGCAATTATGATGTTGGGAATAGGGAACTTCTCGCTATCAAGTGGGCATTTGAGGAGTGGCGTCATTTTTTGGAGGGGACTAGACATAAAATAACTGTACTCATGGATCACAAGAATCTGACTTATTTCGAATCCGCCAAGACACTCAATCCTAGACAGGCTATGTGGGCACTGGTTTTTTTTTTGTTTTTACCAGGTTTGACTTTACTGTTACCTATAGATCTGGTTCCAAAAATGTCCAAGCCGATGCTCTGTCTAGAAGCTTCTGTGCCACTAAGCCTTCCAAGTCACCCTCGGAAGGCTTAGCTAAAGGGGTGGTTGTGTCAGCAATCTCTCCAGACCTGGCCAGTGATAAAAGACAATGTCAAGATTTAGCTCCTCCGATGACTCCTAGTGGGAAGTTGTTTGTACCAGTACAATTTAGATTTCGATTACACGATGAGCTGCACAATTCGGTTCTTTGCAGACACCCAGGGATTGCAGGAACTAAAAGACTAGTTGCCTGTTTTTACTGCTGGCCATCCATGCTTCGGGATATCACCGCCTACGTTTCTGCTTGTGAAACGTGCTCGAATAAAGATCACTCGGGTTCGTTCTTATTGGGGGAACTTCATCCTTTACCGATTTCTCAAAGACCCTGGTCACATTTGTTCATGGACTTTATCACATAATTACCCCTCGCTGAGGGAAAGAATGTAATTTTGTTAATTGTTGACCGTTTCAGTAAGATGTGTCCCTGTCTCAGATTCCAAGCTCTAAAATTTTGTCACAACTCTTTATTGATCATGTAGTTCGTCTTCACGGGATTCCTGTAGAAATATTGTTTCTAACAGGGGAGTACAGTTTGTCACTTTTGGAGAGCTTTTTGTACGAAACTCAGAATTCAGTTATCATTTTCCTCGGCTTTTCACACTGAGTCTAACTGTCAGACTGAACGGTTCAATCAGACTCTTGAACAGTACGTTAGGTGTTATTTTGCTGATAATCAGTTAGATTGAATTACTTACCTTTCCTTGGCAGAATTTGCCATTAATAACCGTCATTATGCATCCATCAATACTTCACCGTTTTTCTGTAATTATGGCTTTCATGCACACTTTGGTTCTCTCTCTTTATCCGCCTCTGATAATCCCAAATTAGAGATTTAATAAAAAAAAAAACTGTGGACAGTCTGGGCCAAGGTTCAGTTGAACCTGAGAAAATCCCAGTCCATATATAAGAGGAACGCTGATAAGAGACGCACTGCAGGCCTGGACTTGCTGTAGGGGATAAAGTTTGGCTTGCCACCAAAAATATGAAACTTAAGGCTTCCTCTCATAAATTGGCTCCCAAATGAATCAGTCCCTACTCCATTCTACATGTTATCAATCCAGTAACTTTTTGTCTTTTTCTCCCGCCGTCTTTCCAGATCCATAACGTCTTCAACAAATTGCTGCTCAAAAAGTATGTACCTCCTGTCGGTCCTCGTTAGGAACCTCCCCCTCCTATCCAGGTAGAGAGGGACCTAGAGTTCGAAGTAGAGCATATAGTGGATTCCCAAAGAGTCAGAAATGCTGTTCAATATCTTGTACATTGGAGCTCCGGCGGGTGTTTAACCCCATAGCTCCAACGATCTATTAAAGGGCTAAGTCACAGACAGGAGGAGTGAGCTCCTGCTGCCTGCTCTCGTTGCAGCAGCCGCACAATGAGTGCGGCAACTGTGACTGGTGTCTCCTACCAGACGGCTCAGGAAGTGAAAGTCATTTCCCGGGCCGTCTGTGACGTCACCATGTCCGACAATGCATTGTGGACATTGCCGGAGAGGGTGACTGTCAGTCGCCATGAAGACCTGTACATTGCAAAAAGCTGTGTGCTGATCTCCTATTGTATGAGAGATTTAAAGATCCCCTCTAGGGAAAAGTAAAAAAAAAAGTAAAAAAAAAGTGAAACACAAACACGAAAAATAAAATAAAAACACATATATCGCCCTTTTCCCCTTTACAGACGCCAATCCCCCCAAAAAAGATAAAAAAATAAAGTAGACATATTTGGAATCGGCGTGTGCGTAACGACCCACCCAATAAACAGGCTTTTTTACCCCAATGTAGGGTTTAAATGTTCGATTTTTTAATGCAGGGCACATGAAAAGCGATCAAACACTCACATAAACACCGAAGTGGGACCAATTAAACCGTCGGTTCATCCCACACAAAAAAGAGGCCTTACACAGCTCTGTATATGGAAAAATAAAAAAGTTATGGCTATCAGAAGAAAGCGATGCATAAATATTGTTTTTTTTCTTAAAGCACTTCAGCGTAAAAAAAACTATATAATTTGGGTATCAGCGTAATCGTATCGACCCACAGAATAAAACTAACTTGTCACGGATACTGCAAGGTGAGCGGTGTTAAAAATAAAAATAAAAAACACTACTAGGTTTGCAGTATTTTCTTCACCCTGCCTTCCAAAAAATGGATTTAAAAGCGATCAAAAGGTCTTGTTCTCCCAAAAATTGTACCAATAAAAACGTCAATTCATCCCGCAAAAAACAAGTACCTAAACAGCTCCGTACACAGAAAAAGAAAAAAGTTATGGCCCTCAGACTATGGTGATGCAAAAGCATGTTTTCCTTTCGAATAAAAGTGTTTTTATTGTGTCAGAGCAGTAAAACATAAAAAAATACAAATTGGGTATCGCTGTAATCGTATCGACCTGCTGAGTGAAGCTAGCAGGTCATTTGTACTGCACTGTGACCGTTGTAAAACATAAAAATAAAAATCACTACTAGGATTGCTGTATTTTGTTCAAAATGCCTCACAAAATTCTTAATAAAAAGTGATCAAAGCGTCATATGCACCTCATCCCGCAAAAAACAAGCCCCTACACAGGTACGCAAACAGCAAAATAAAAAAGTTATGGCTGTCAGAATAGGACAACATAAAAACACAATTTTTTATAGATATATTTCTATTGTGTAAAAGTAATAAAACATAAAAAATTATATAAATTTATATCATGGTAATTGTACCAACCCCCATAGTAAAGTTATCCTGTCATTTACACTGCACGGGAAATGCTGTAAAATTGAAGCCCAAAAATCTATGATGGAACTGCGTTTTTTCCTCCCATTTTCATGGCCCAATGCTAAAAAAAACTATGGAACACCTGTGTGCGCAAAATGCATAATACACCCCTAGATGAGATCCATGATGGATGTTGAATCCAAAATGGGGTGACTTATGAAAGCTTTCACCTGTTCTATTACTTTGGGGGCTTTGCAAATGTGACATGGCACCAAATCTGGGTTCCAAAAGCCAAATAGCGCTCCCTCCCTTTTACACCCTGTCATGCGCCCAAACAGCAAATTACTCCTACATGGAGGGTATTGCCGAACTTGGAAGAAATTGTGTAACAAAATTAGGGGTGCTTTTTTCCAGGATTCTTTGTAAAAATTCTATATTTTCAGCTAAAATTGCAGATTGTTGGAAAAAAATTCTTCATTTTCACAGCCTAACACTAAAAAAAAGTGAAACACCTGTGAGGTTGATATACTCACTACACCCCTGGATATATTCCTTAAGGGGTGTAGTTTCCAATATGGGGTCATTTTAGAGGTTTTTATTAAGTTTTAGCACCTTAGGGTGTCTGAAAACCTAAAATGGTGCCAAAATGAAATCGTAATGAAAATGAGACCCCACAGTCCGGTAGGTGCTCCTCCTACTCTGAAGCTTGTGGCTGAGCCAAATAGCGCATTAGGACCCCATATCGGAAATCTCTGAAAACGTCAGAATCTGAGAAATATTAAATTGCATTTCCTTGGTCACATCTACCGTTTCCTTGTGAATGATGGATAAAAATTGAAAATCTGCAAAAAAAAGTGACATTTTGTACTTTCACCTCCACATTGCTTTAATTCCTGTGAAACACCTAATGGGTTAATAAACTTCCTATATGCTGTTTAGAGATGGGCGAATTGATTCTAACGAAGTGGAATTCGTTTAGAATTTCAGGAAAACTTGGTTCGGAACGAAGTGAACTTTGGGGTATTCGGGTGGAACGAAGTGTGCTTTTGATTGATAAAATGGTGGAGCAATGCGTTACATGGGG